>CAUYRH010071066.1:0-10039 GCA_963574655.1 Perodicticus potto | reverse complement strand
TGGCATCACAGCTCACAGCAACCTCCAATTCCTGGGCTCAAGCAAGTCTTTTGCCTCCGCCTCCCAAGTAGCTGGGACTACAGGTGCCCGCCACAACGCCCGGCCATTTTTTGGTTGCAGCCATAATTGTTGTTTGGCGGGCTTGGGCTGGATTCGAACCTGCCAGCTCAGGTGTATATGGCTGGCGCCTTAGCCCATTGAGCCACAGGCGCCGAGCCTTATGAGTGTATTTACTAGTTCGTTTTCTCTCTTTTTTTTCCTCTTAAAAAATTTATGGGCTTGGTGCCTGTAGCTCAGCGCTAGGGTGCCAGCCACATGCACACGGGGGCTGGTGGGTTCCAACCCAGCCTGGGCCTGCCAAACAACAAAAACAACTATAAGAAAAAAAAATAGCTGGGTGTTGTGGCAGGCGCCTGTAGTCACAGCTATTTGGGAGGCTGAGGCAAGAGAATCGCTTAAGCCCAAGAGTTTGAGGTTGCTGTGAGCTGTGATGCAATTGCACTCTACCCAAGGTGACATAGTGAGACTGTCTCAAAAAAAGAAAAAAAAAAATTTATTGTTCATGTTTTGATTTGACAAAAGCACTTAGGTTTCTTAATGGTTGGGATAAATAAATAATTGAATTAAAGATGAATTAAGTATCAAGTGCCTATGTTGTTCTAGGCTCTGTGCTGAGTGCTGGGAATACCAAGACTAATAAGAGACTACTACTCGTGCATCTTCTTAGATAAGTTAAAAAAGAAGATATTAATACTATTCTTACAAGGATATGGATAAGGATCTTATTATCCATATATGCTAAGATACAGAAAGGTCCAAGAGAAGGAGTCTGAGAATGAAAGGAAAGAGGAGGTGACATTTTAACCAAGACTTAGAGAATTAAGTGTTGTTCACGTGACCTTGATAGGAAATAGGGTGGTATTCAGAGATAGGAAAGGGGCATTGTAAACAAAGACAAAGGGGAATATCAACCACCAGTCAATAGCACATTTGTAAAATTTATTTAAGGATTAGAAAACCAATATTACAATATTATTGAGATTAGAAAAGGGAAAAATTTCACTAATGATCCTGTCACCTAACATAGTTAATTATTTGTTTTTACTCCTTTTCACATTAACATTTTATATTGTTTTCATCAAAATGTAAATACAATTTTATATCTTGGTTTTTCTGAGATAGCTAACTCTTTTTTTTTTTTGAGACAAAGTCTCACTTTGTCGCCCTTTAGGTAGAGTGCCAGTGGCATCACAGCTCACAGCAACCTCAAACTCTTGGGCTTAAGCGATTCTCCTGCCTCAGCCTCCCAAGAAGCTGGGACTACAGGTGCCAGCCACAACGCCTAGCTATTTTATGGTTGTAGTTGTCATTGTTGTTTGGCAGGCCCAGACTGGATTCAAACCCAGCAGTTCCAGTGTATGTGGCTGGCACCCTGAGCTGCAGGCACCAAGCCTTGTGTCTCAGTTTTTAACAAAAAAGTACAAAAACAATTTTATTTTTTTCTCTTTATTTATTTTTATATTTTCTATATGTATATGTGTTTATTTGGTTTCTACTTTCTACCTTCACAAAATTAAAAAGGCTTAAAATTTAATAACAATTTTTAAGATAAGGACTAGAAACCAAAACCTTGTAAAGAACGAATGAAGATAAATACATTCAGAAAAGAAATCAGATGATTGCTGCAACGAAATATTGAGCAATAATAATAATAATAATAATGCAAAAAAGTAACATTCACATTGTCAAATAAGAGTATGTCTATCATAGAATGCTTTGTTGTTTTTTGACTCTGAGGTTCAGTATGTACAAAAACAATTTTAAAATAGAGAAAAACTTATAGAATAAGGATATAAAAAAAGATACTTCTGTACAGTTGTATAATGTGTTTGTGGTTTTTTATTTCTAATTTTATTTAAAGAGGTGGGTCTTGCTATGTTGTCAAGGCACAAAGTCCTCAGCTCAAGCATCCATTCCTGCCTCAACCTCCTGAATAGTTGGGACTGCAGGCATGTGCCAGTGTGCCCATGTTTGTGTTTTAAGCTAAGAGTTAATGTTACAAAAGAGACAAATTAAAAAGTTTATAAAGTATAAAAGTTACAGTAAGCTAAGGTTAACATTGGAGAATTTTTTTTATGAATGCAGTATAACTTAAGTGTATGGTATTTACAAAGTCTACTATAGTAATGTATATACCTCTGCGGACCTTACATTCACTCACCACTCACTAACTCACCCAGAGCAACTTCTTGTCCTGCATGCTCCATTTATGGTAAGTGCCCTATACATGTACCATTTTTTTGATTTTGGATCTTCCTCTGTCACTTGGGCTATAGTACAGTAGTGCAGTCATAACTCACTGTAATCCTGAACTCCTGGGCTCAAGTGATCCTCCTGGCTCAGCCTTCCAAGTAGCTAGGACAACAGATTGGTGTCACCATGCCTAAGTTTTTTTTGTTTTGTTTTTACTTTTTGTAGAGATAAGGTATTGCTGTGTTGCTCAGGCTGGTCTCAGGACTCTTAGCCTCAAGTGATCCTCTAGTCTTGGGCTCTCAAAGTGTTAGGATTATAGGCATGAACCATAGCACTTGGCTAGGTGTCATATCATTTTTTTACTGTACCTTTTATATTTAGATGTTTAAATACATGAATACTTAACCACTGTGTTACAGTTGCCTACAGTATTCAATACAGTAACATACTATACAGGTTTGTAACCTAGGAGCAGTAGCTGTTCTGTATAGCTGTTATAACCTATATAAACCTATATAGCTGGGTGTGTAGTAGGCTATACCATTTGTTTGTGTAAGCATACTTCATGGTGTTTTCACAGAGACAGAATCACATAATGCATTTCTCAAACATATCCACCTTGTTATGTGATGCATGACTGACTATAGTTCATAGAGTTAAATAGTTTGAATAAGATTTGTTAAATGGAAAGCTGGGTCCTAATCTTCCTTGGCTTTTTCTCCTCCTCAGAGATGACCACTTTATATTCTTTTAGTTGTTCTTTGTTATTTGGTATTGATTTTTGAATTTTAGCATTGTTTGTTTGACTTCCCTCTTCTTAGCCTGAGAATTTAGCTTTCTTTCCCCTTCTTCCCCCTTAGTCACTTCCCCTTCTCCTTTTCCTGTTACTTCATCTTACCACAAGGTTATATAGTAATTTTGGTTAGATAAATAAATGTTCAGGTTTACCTTATGTCCATATACATAGGATGCACAGCTGAAGTTACATAGTAAGCTTTGATTACTTTTCTGGTACAACTTTTATTTTCCTTGGAGCTAATAATTATAGTTTTATTTGTGTTTGTCTAGTATATCAGTAATTCAAAAGTAAAGTCTGTCACTTGCCTAAGCTGCCTCTTTGTTCTAATGTCTTGAATGGTATTCTTACTGCCTTCAAATTGGACTGGTTATTTTTTGAACCTGTACTGTAGTTATGCCCCTATGAATTCCCTTACCTTTATCCAGGAGATTCTCCTATACTAGTCCTTTTATCTGTATATCATATCATTTGCTTTCTTGATTTTTATCTCATTTGGTGGATCACTTCCTCCAGGAAGAGAGTATGTATGAGGTAATTTATTTGAGATTTGTTAAGTCTGGAAATATCTTTTTTTTTTTTTTTTAATTAAATCATAGCTGTGTACATTAATGCTATTACGGGGTACAATGTGCTGGTTTTATATACCATTTGAAATATTTTCATCAAACTGGTTGACATAGCCTTCATAAGTCTGGAAATATCTTAAATCTGTTCTCACAACTGACTGAAAGTTTATGTTAAAATTTGAAGTTACAGGCTCGGCGCCTGTGGCTCAACAGGCTGGGGCGCCAGCAACGTACACCTGAGCTGGCGGGTTCGAATCCAGCCCGGGCCCGCCAAACAACAGTGATGGCTGCAACCAAAAAATGGCTGGGCGTTGTGGCGGGCTCCTGTGGTTCCAGCTACTTGGGAGGTGGAGGCAGGAGACTCGCTTGGGCCCAGGAATTGGAGGTTGCTGTGAGCTGTGATGCCACAGCACTCTATCCAGGATGACAGCTTGAGGCTCTGTCTCAAAAAAAAAATTTTTGAAGTTACAAATCGTTTTCTAGGCGGCGTGTGGTGGCTTATGCTGGTAATCCTAGCACTCTGGGTGGCCAAGGCAGGTGGGTCCCTTGAGCTCAGGAGTTCAAGACCAGTCTGAGCAAGAGTTGAGACTCTCGTCTCTACTGAACAAAGAAAAAGTTGACCAGGAGTTATGGTGAGCACCTATAGTCCCAACTAAGATTGCTGTGAGCTAGGCTGACACCTCAGGCACTTGCGGCTGGACAACAGATTTGAGATTCTGTCTCCATAAGAAAAAGAAAAAAGAAATCTTTTTTCTACATTTACCTGGCAAGGGAGATACCATAATCATGACAGTTTTCCCTAGGCAAGGTTTATCCATTGCATTCGGCATGTGCTGACTCCTGTGATTTCCCCAAGTGTGGGAAACCCAGCTGTGTAATTTGGTACTAGGGTGCTGTGTTCGTGGTTTTCTCTGGGAAAAAAGTTAATTTTTCTTCAGAATTTTTGAAAGACTGGATGTGGTAGCTCATGCTTATAATCCTAGCAGTTTGGAAGGCCAAGGTGGATGGATTGCTTGAGCTCAGGAATTTGAGACAAGCCTGAGCAAGAGCAAGACCTTGTCTCTACTTAAAATAGAAGAAAACTAGCCAGGCATTTTGGCAGGTACCTGTAGTCCTAGCTACTTGGGAGGCTGAGGCAAGAGGATCACTTGAATTTGAAGTTGCTGTGAGCTAAGATGCTATGGCACTCTCCCCAGGGCAACAAAGCTTGACTCTGTCTCAAAAATAAATAAAAAGACATTGTTTCATTTTTAGCCTAGCTTCTCATGTTACTTGTCAAGGTTTCTTAACTAGGAGGGTACATTGTGAGAAATGTATCTTTAGGCTATTTTGTTGTTATGTGAACCATCATAGTGTGTATACACAAACCTAGATGATATGGAATACTATACAATTACGTTATAAGGTATAGCTCATTGCTGCTGTGCTATAAACCTATATAGTTTGTTAATGTATGGAATACTGTGGGCATTTGTATGTAACACAGTGGTAAGTATTGTGTATCTAAACATAGAAAAGTTATAGTAAAAATATATAAAAGAAATGATAAATCAATATATAGGGCACTTATTAGAATGGAGCTTGTAGGACTTGTGCTTGATATTATTTAATTTTAGCCATTCTAATTTGTGGGAAGTAATTTCTCAGTGTGGTTTCATTTGCATTTCTTTGATGATTAAGTGATGTTGAACATCTTTACTTGTGTGTATTGGCCAGAGCCCTTTATTCTGTGATATTTGTTAAATAGCATCTTGTTTTTTTTTTTTATTTTTTTTATTTTTATTAAAACATAATCTTGTTCATTTTTTAATCTTTGTAGTATCTTATCTCTTTGAGCATCTTAATAATCTATTTTTTTTTTTTTTGTAGAGACAGAGTCTCACTTTATCCCCCTCAGTAGAGTGCCATGGCGTCACACAGCTCACAGCAACCTCCAACTCCTGGGCTTAGGCGATTCTCTTGCCTCAGCCTCCCAGGTAGCTGGGACTATAGGTGCCCGCCACAATACCCGGCTATTTTTCTATTTTGTACTTTGGCCGAGGCCGGGTTTGAACCCGCCACCTTTGGTATATGGGGCTGGCGCCCTACTCGATGAGCCATAGGTGCCCCCCTTAATAATCTATTTTTAAAAATTCGTTTTCCCAAGCCGGGCATGGTGGCGCAAGTCTGTAATCCTAGCACTCTGGGATGCTGAGGTGGGTGGATTTTTTTTTTCTTTCTTTCTTTTTTTTTTTTTTGTCACCCTTGGTAGTGTGCTGTGGCATCCTAGCTCACAGAAACCTCAAACTCTTGGGCTTAAGCCAGCGGTTCTCAACCTGTGGGTTACGACCCACAGAACTGTATTAAAGGGTTGTGCATTAGGAAGGTTGAGAACCACCAGCTTAAGTGATTGTCTTGCTTCAGCCTCCCAAGAAGGTGGGAGTACAGGCACTGGCCACAAAGCTCGGCTCTTTTTAGAGACGAGGTCTCACTCTGGCTCAGGCTGTAACCTGTAAGCTCAGGTAGTCCACCTGCCTTGGCCTCCTAAGTGCTAGGATTACAGGTGTGAGTCAGTGCGCCAGGCCTTGAGGCGGGTGATTTGTGCTCATGAGTTCAAGACCAGCCTGAGCCAGAGGAGACCTCATCTCTGAAAACAGTCCAGCATTGTTGCGGACTCCTGTAGTCCCAGCTATTCAGGAGACACATTGTCCTGTATACTTGTAGCCATCTCTAGATTTTTCATAATGCCTAATATAGTATTATCTTGGACTCTGTCTCCAAAAATAAATAAATAAATAAATAAAACTTTTTATAATACTTTGGATGTTAACCAATTTTACAGATTTGCTGCACATATTTTCTCCAATTAGTTAACTATATTGTTGCTATTTTTCTTGACCTATTTTTGTTTTTTTTTAAGGTTACATGTATTATTTCAGAATATTAGGAGGTACACATTTTGTTTACATACTTTGTTTTTGTACAGACTGAGTCAAAGTTATAGGCATGCTGTCCTCCCAGAAAGTTCTCACTATACCTAATAGGTGTGAGTTTATTCGTCCCTCCTACTTCTCTTCCCCCAGCTTGATTTTCATTGAGATTTACTTCAATATGTGCGCTTAAATGTTGATGGATTAGTTAAAATTTGGTATTGAATACATGTGTTTGTTTCTCCATTCTTGTGATGTTTCACTTAGAAGAATGGTTTCTAGTTCTATCCAGGTTGTTGTTGCACAAGATAGTAGATCGTCAGTTTTTTTTTTTATGGCTGAGTAGTACTTGATGGTATACATATACCACATTTTATTAATCCATTTATGTATTGGTGGGCACTTGGGTTGTTTCCATGTCTTTGTAATGTTGAATTGTGGTGTTATAAACATTCGAGTGCAGATGTCCTTTTAATAAAATGACTTTTGGATAGGTCTACGTTAAGTTCTTTGAGGTATCTCCATATAACTTTCCATAGAGGTTGTACTAGTGTTTCTTTTCTTTTCTTTGTTTTTTTTTTTTTGAGACAGAGCCTCAAGCTGTCACTCTGGATAGAGTGCTGTGGCATCACAGCTCACAGCAACCTCCCATTCCTGGGCTCAAGCGAGTCTCCTGCCTCTGCCTCCCAACTAGCTGGGACTTACAGGCGCCTGCCACAACGCCCAGCCATTTTTTTTTTGGTTGCAGCCGTCATTGTTATTTGGTGGGTCCGGGCTGGATTCGAACCTGCCAGCTTAGGTGTATGTGGCTGGTGCCTTAGCCCGTTGAGCCACAGGCACCGACCCTGTACTAGTGTTTCTTAGTGAGCCTTCACCAATAATCTCAGATGTGTCTCCCAACATGGTCTTCATCAGAGGCATCTTCTCCTATTTTTAATATGTATAAGTAAAAATATTGTATATAGTCATATCTGCCAACTGTTACCTTTGTTTCACTTCTGAAATTTCACATTTTTACTATTATATATGTATGAATAATAACTTTCATTTATGACTTCTTATTTCTAGTATTCAACCTTTTTTATTCACTGAAGTTTATTTTAAAAATGTTTATTTTTATTTTTACATATACATGTGTTTATTAGGTTTCCACTTTTTGCCTTCACAGAATTAAAAGGCTTAAAATTTAATAACAATAACTTTTTTTTTTTTTTTTGCAATTTTTGGCTGGTGCTGGGTTTTGAACCCGCCACCTCCGGTATATGGGCCAGTGCCCTACTCCTCTGAGCCACAGGTGCTGCCCATACAATAACAATGTTTAAGATAAGGACTAGAAACAAAAACCTTGTAAAGAACGAATGAAGATAAAAACATTCAGAAAAGAAACAGACGATTACTGCGTTGAAATATTAAGCAATATTAATAATAATATGCAAAGAAAGTAACATTCACATTGTCAAATAAGAGTGTGTCTATTATAGAATGCTTTGACTCTGAGGCTCAGTATGGAGTCATCGTTAACTTCTTATTTTTTTTTCCCAAATCTCAAAAAATAGACAACTAATATTTATAAATAAAAGTAAAAGATAACTTCAAAAAATAGATCGTGCCAAGTTTTATAGACAATAGAAAAAGAAGAAATATTTCAAAATCATTCTACTTAATCTAGATACACCTGATATTACAGTTGGAGAAAATATATTGTTATAAATGGAAAATTATAAATATATTTCACTTATAAATGAGGATGAAATTTATTTTAGAGTGTAGTAAAAAGTTAGGATCCAAATTTACATTTATAAAAGAACACCAAATGTATATTTATTTGTTTTTGCTAATTCAGTATAATCCAGGGAAGTTTTTCCATTCTTAGTTTTAAAAATAAAATATTCTACCTCATTAAATTCTGTTTTAATTATTTTTCCATGTAATCTTGCATCCCACACTTGTGTGTTTTCTCAGAAAAACTTGCATTGCATCATATGAAGTACAAGACTTTCTTCTTTTGAATTAGTTTGTTCCGCTTTGGTTGGTTAGGAAGTGTTTGTACACTTTTGTTTTTATGTAATAAAACTTCAGAATGTTGCCATCTTGAGATGTGGTTATCAGTAAATTGCTAGCAACTATGAAATGCTCAGTATATGTAGTAAATAAAATAAAATGCTTAGACTTATTTTATGTTTATGTTTATTTTTAGATGGCCAGATACAGTTCTTGGTTTTAATAATTTTTGTGCTTTTGTTTGGTTTTGAGAAAGTGTCTTGCTCTGTTGCCTGGGCCTGGAGTGCAGTGGTATAGCTCACTACCACCTCAAACTCCTGTGCTCAAGTGAGCCTTCTGCCTCAGCCTCCCAAGTAGCTGCACCTGGCTAATATTTTTTTGTTTTTTAGGGATGGGATCCTGCTATGTTTTCCAGGTTGGTTTCCTTCTCCTCTTCTCTCCCTCTCTACCAACTTACCCCCATCCCCTTTTCTTCTTTTTTTTCTGTCAAGAGTCTTGCTCTGTCACCCAGGCTAGAGTGCCACGGCCTAAACATAGCTCACAGCAACCTCAAACTCCTGGGTTCAAGCAATCCACCTGCCTCAGCCTCTTAAATAGCCTCCTGCACCTATAGGTTCAGGCTACCATACCTGGCTAATTGTCCTGCTTTTAGTAGAGACAGAGTCTCGCTTTGCTCAGGCTGGTCAAGCAATCCTCTGATCTTGGCCTCCCAGAGTGCTAGGGATTACTGTGGTGAGCCACCTCCTGGCAGTCTGGTTTCTTAACTTCTGACCTCAAAGGATCCTCCAGCCTTGGTATCCCAAAGTTGTGGGATTACAGGTGTAAATTACCTGGCTTGGCTTGTTTTGTTTTTTCACTAGAATGTCAGTTTAAAATACATTTTTCTCTTAATTTTTTTTTCCTTAATGTCTCTACAAGTAGTAGCCTTGTCTTGTTTGAACCAGAGCATTTTAAGTGAAAACATTTTCCTGTAATAAACAAGCTCCTTTAGGTCTTTATATGAAGATTTCTTGCTAGCTATAACAATGGTTACCCTCTCTCTGTTGACTTTCTATGAAATGAAAAAAATCTGTTACATGTTGAAGTAAAAAGCAATCTAATGTTTATATAACCCTGTTGAATTCTTTTTTGTTTTTTCACTGTTTAAGGAATTTTTATTAAAGCAAGAATTTTATAATCCAAATTACGTTTCCTTGCTTAGTTATCAATTCTGTTACTTAAAACAGAACTGACATTCTGAGCTATTCCACAGTAAAGAATTACAAAATTAAAGAAAGGAATGCTTTAAATTTTTGTACTTTGCTGAAAATTCTTTTTCCCAGGGTCTATAAAACTTTAATTTGTTTTTATATTTTACTATTTTTTTGTGATTTTTTTTGTTGTTTTTAAATCAATAGGTAATCTAGGACTAGCATTTTATCTGCTAGACCTGGCATTTGCTCGGTACATAAGGTTCAAAGTTTCCTTTCCTTTTTTTATTTATTTTATATTTTGCAATGTTTTTTTCCATA
>CAUYRH010071064.1:0-21537 GCA_963574655.1 Perodicticus potto | reverse complement strand
ACAGGCGCCCACCACAACGCCCGGCCATTTTTTGGTTGCAGCCATCATTGTTGTTTGGTGGGCCCGGGCTGGATTCGAACCCACCAGCTCAGGTGTACGTGACTGACGCCTTAGCCCGCTGAGCCACAGGCGCCGAGCCAACAATGAGGGTTTATACGTTGTTCTGATAGCTCAAACCGGGACCATATCACAGGCTTATCATCCCAGGCAAACTTTTTTTTTTTTTTTTTTTTGGTAGAGACAGAGTCTCACTTTATTGCCCTCGGTAGAGTGCCGTGGTGTCACAGCTCACAGCAACCTCCAACTCCTGAGCTCAGGCAGTTCTCTTGCCTCAGCCTCCTGAGTAGCTGGGACCACAGGTGCCCGCCACAATGCCTGACTATTTTTTTGTTGCAGTTTGGCCAGGGTCGGGTTCACACCCTCCACCCTCGGTATATGGGGCCGGTGCCCTACCCACTGAGCCACAGGCACCGCCCCCAGTCAAACTTTTGACCATTCAGGGTCGCTCCATCTGTTTAAAACGTGCTGGGCCTAGTGGGAAAGAACCAGCAAGGGCCTTCTAAAGAAGGCAGAGCATGAAAGCTGCTAAGTGCACTACTCTAGGCACAAGGAGCAGTATTTCCCAAGCATGGGAGAATGATTTCTTAGGTATCTTGAGGTCTGAGAGGGATTATGTCCCAAGAGTTTTGCAGTGAAGATCTAAATTTATCCTAAAGGTGGGTAGAGTATAGAGGCTCAGGCCTATAATCCCAGTACTCTGGGAGGCGGAGGCAGGACACTCGCTTGAGCCCAGGAGTTGGAGGTTACTGTGAGCTGTGATGCCCCAGCACTCTCTCCAGGGTGACAGCTTGAGGCTCTGTCTCAAAAAAAAAAAAAAATTAGCTGGGTGTGGTGGCAAATGCTTGTAGTCCCAGCTATTTGGGAGGCTGAGGTAAGAAGATTACTTGACCCAGGAATTTGAGATTGCAATGAGCTATGATAGTGCCACCATACTCTAGCCTGGGTGACAGAGCAAGACCCTGTCCATGTCTCTAAAAAAAAGAAAAAAAATTAAAATTAAATAAATTTATCTGAAAGGGGCCATTTAGTAGCTAAGCCCTAAAAACTTTAAAACAGGAGGTAGGATTGAGATTATTTCAGCAGATGTTCAGTGTTGGGCTGTTAAGTTTCCTTAATTCTTGCTCCAATAGTAGATCCTTTCTTCTACCTGTACTTTCTCAGTTCTTGGCAATTAGCAAGGTGTCTGAATACAAAAAGAAAGCTTCTCGCTTTCTCTCTAGACAGCTGCATCCTTTTTTTAAATTTTTTAATTTTTTTTTGAGACAGAGCCTCAAGCTGTCACCCTGGATAGAGTGCCGTGGCATCACAGCTCACAGCAACCTCCCACTCTTGGGCTCAAGCGAGTCTCTTGCCTCTGCCTCCCAAGTAGCTGGGACTACAGGCGCCCGCCACAACGCCCGGCCATTTTTTGGTTGCAGCCGTCGTTGTTGTTTGGCAGGCCCAGGCTGGATTCGAACCCGCCAGCTCAGGTGTACGTGGCTAGCACCTTAGCCCGTTGAGCCACAGGCGCCGAGCCCCCATTTTTTTTTTTTTTTTTTGAGACAAAGTCTCACTATGTCACCCTCAGAGTGCTGTGGTGTCTCAGCTCACAGCAACCTCAAATTCTTGGGCTTACGCGATTCTCTTGCCTCAGCCTCCCGAGTAGCTGGGACTACAGGCGCCCGGCACAACATCTGGCTATTTTTTTGGTTGCAGTTATCTTCATATTGTTTAGCTGGCCCAGGCCAGGTTTGAACCGGCCAGTTTTGGTGTATACGGCCAGTGCCCTAGCACTGAGCCATGGGTGCCACCAGCAGCTGCATCCTTTTGAGTTAGGGAAACCCAGAGCTCTCTGGTGACTGATGGCAAAGTGGAACAAAGGGTGGTCATTCAAGGAGGTGAGAGCTGGAGTGGAACACAGATAGCAAAAAAGCAAAATTCTCCAGCTACATTGCCCACCCCGGTGATGAGCCTGTGCTGAAGACAAGGGAGGACTGAGGGAAAGTAGCAGTTCTTCCCTGGCCTTGGGAAGAAAAGAAGTTTGGGGTTTTTTGTCTATTTGGTTTGAGACAGAGTCTTAATTTCTTGCCCCAGTAGAGTGTCGTGGCATGATAGCTCGCAGCAACCTCAAACTCTCTGGCTCGGCCGGGCACATGGCTCACACCTGTAATGCTAGCACTCTGGGAGGCCGAGGCTGGCAGATTGCTTGAGCTCAGGAGTTCGAGACCAGCCTGAGCAAGAGTGAGACCCCATTTCTACTAAAAATGAAAACCTGAGGCAAGAGGATCACTTGAACCCAAGAGTTTAAGGTTGCTGTGAGCTACAACACCACGGCACTCCACTAAGTGAAAAAGTGAGACTCTGTCTCAAAACAAAAACAAAAACAAACAAACAAAAAAAAAACACCTCTTGGGCTCAAGCAATCCTTTTGCCTCAGCCTCCTAAGTAGCTGGGACTACAGGCACCTGCCTTAACACCTGGTTATTTTTGGAAATGAGGTTTTGCTCTTGTTCAGGCTGATCCTGAACTCCTGAGCTCAAGCAATCCACCCACCTCAGCCTCCCAGAGTGCTAGGATTATAGGCATGAGCCACTGCCCTCACCCTGGAAGAAATGATTTTAATGTAGGGAGGCAGCAGGCAGGGGAATGGGATGGGGCTGCCAGTATGGCAGGATCTCTGTTTAAAAACACTCTCACAGGATGGTAAGAACTAGCAAAAGGAAAATAAGGATAGCATTTTAGCCAACATCGTGTCTGCTTCAACTCAGGTATAAATAGATCCTTAAGCCCTTCTCTACTCAGCACGGCTAATGGAGCATGTTTAACCTCAACCACGAGCAGTGACTTTGAGGACGCAGAGGAATGTTTTCTGGTGAGACAAAGAACCACCTTCCTAACTAAAAGCACATACAACCTTACCAAAAAACCAAAAAGCAAAAAACCTTGCTCAGTCCCTGGGGAATAGAAAATGCCAGCTGGAGAACAGGGAAGGGCTGCATTCAAACCCTTTCCTCCTCGTAGACTATAAGATGGTACAACCACTTTGGGAAGCAATTGGGTGGTTTCTCAAAAAGTAAAACACTTAGCATACAACCCACCATTCCTGCTTCTAGTTCCTAATACAAGAGAAATGAAAACAGACATCCGCATGAGGATTTATACACAAATGTTCAGAGCCACTTTATTCATAATAGCTGCAAATTGGAAACAGACCAAATGTCCAAACACAGGTGAATGAATAAACGAACTGTAATGTATCCATATAATAGAATACATTAACATTACTCTGCAATAAAAAAGAACTCCTGACAGATCCAATAATAGGGATGAATCTTAAATATGCAGGAGTGCGAACAGCATGGGAATGTATATGAGATAAGAAAATCTAATTTTAGTGACAGAAAACAGATCAGTGACTACCTGGAGTCAGGAGAGGGAGTAAGTAGCACTGAGTAAGAAAGGAGTACAAGGGAACTTTCATTATGATGCAAATGTTCTATAACTTGATTATTGTGCTGGGTACACAGCATATACATTTGTCAACTCATTGAAATGGTACACCTAAAATGGGCACATTGGCTCGGTGCCTGTGGCTCAAGCGGCTAAGGTTCCAGCCACATATACCGGAGGTGCCGGGTTCAAATCCAGCCCAGAGCTGCCAAACAACAATGATAACTACAACCAAAAAATAGCTAGGCGTTGTGGCGGGTGCCTGTGGTCCTAGCTACTTGGGAGGCTGAGGCAAGAGAATCACTTAAGTCCAAGAGTTGCAGGTTGCTGTGAGCTGTGATGCCACAGCACTCTACCCAAGGTGACAGCTTGAGGCTCTGTCTCAAAAAAATAAAAATGTGGGTAGTGCCTGTGGCTCAGTGAGTAGGGTGCTGGTCCCTAGGGTTGGTGAGTTCAAACCCAGCCCTGGCCAAAATGCAACAACAAAATAAAAAAAATAAAAATAAAATAAAATAAAAATGAAAATAAAAATAAAATGGGCACATTTTACTGTATGTAAGTTAGACCTCAATAAAGTTGATTTAAAAAATATTTCTTCCCAAGAGCCTGGAAGAGGGGCCGGAGCTTCTACCTTGTGAGAGGTGGCCATGGGCCTGCTAGCTACTCTTATGAGGCACAGGCGAACACCTTTGTAGAAACCGCAAAGATCAGAGAAACCTCCCTCAAGACCCTGGTGACACTGCCAAGCTGGAGAAACAGCGCCCTGACAGCCTGGAGAAGGCCCTTCTCTGGCCCTTGATCCTTAAAAGGCTGGAATTTCTGGCTGAACTAGAAGGACTGGGCCCAGTCCCCAGGGGGCAGCTTCTCCTCTGCTCTGGGCGGGATGCCCAGCCACCCGCATGCAGGCTCTGGCTTGCTGCCCAAGCTAGGACCACAGGGCCCCGGCGGTCCCCACCACCCCACAGGCAGGCCGTTTACAAAGTCCAAGAACCCGGGAGGCTCCCCCAGCCCAGAGTGTCACCCAGACCTTTACTCTGAATGTGGATGGTGTTAACAGCCCTCAGAGAGGGTCAGGGAGTCGGGGACAGGCCAGGGCTGAAGGCTGGACTTTGAACTTTTAGCCCAGCATGCTTTCCCCCACCCCAGTCATTTGCTGGGAGAGAGATTTTTAGTGGGTCTGATTCTGAAGAAGAGCTCTCCAGGGCAGGGCCTATGGAACACAGGGACTGTCTACCATAGGGCCGGGGCAGTCTGTCAGGGGTGGGGAAAGGGTAGGAGAACCAAGAGCTGCTGCCACTGCTGATCTGTCAGAGCCAGTTCCGGCCCTTAGCAGTGTGACTCGGGCCAGAACTGGCTGAGGCCTAAGGGCTCACTTCAGACCCTTCTGATTCTAGAATTCAGGGCCCTTGGGACACAGTGAACCCTCTGTGAGAGCAGGGATAAGCCTTCAGGGGTAGAGCCTAGAACCTGGCCCAGGGATCCCAGGGGGTCCTATCTCCAGGTCCCTCCCCCAGTCCCTGTTGTCACCTGCACCTGTTTTTCCTGCCTTGCTCAATCTCTCCACTCCACAGGCTGGTTGTTCCCAGGGGTCCCCTCCCTGATCTCCCCGGCAGCTGTTGGCCATGGCCTGCAGGTACAGAATTAGTTAACTCTTCCACTTCCCCCACCCTCTCCACACCCAAAGGGCCCTCAGCAGCCGAGAGCACCAGGGAGACCCCAGGGCTGGGGCTGAGGAAATCTGGGGTCTGGCCCTCCCACCACATGACCCCTGCCTTTCCATATGACCTTGAGCCTATCACTTAACCCTACACCTCAGTTTTCTCATCTGTAAAACGAGAGCATTCTATCTTTTTATCATCCCCACTCTGTGCCCATCCCACCACACACACACACTGTGTTTTAAAAATTTAAGGCTATCAAATAACACTTATCCAATTATTAATTCAAGACCTGATTTTGTAAGATGAAACAAAACCAATCCGAGTTTCCGAGCAGCGTGTCCTGATTTCGTTTTATACAAAACAGAATTCTGAATTAGTAATTACTGAATAAATGTACATTTATCATATTCCTTGCTATCATTCCAGCAAAGAATCTTGACATTTTAGTTAAGCTTGTGTAGCTTTCACAGAGATAAATGTCCTATTTTTGTTAGGCTTTTAGAAAAATGAGAAAAAAAAAAAAGCAGCTCTTGGTCTCTTCTTTCCTGCTCTTTTCTGGTCTGGGGTAGGGAGTGGGGAGCCAGGAACAGGTGGTCTTCCAGACCCTTTGTATTGCTGGGTTAGTAGGCCCAAGGGTGTCCCATTGGCTGATACATCCATCAATCATTTGCTCCCCCTCCCCCGCCCCCCCCATCATAGGACCCACCTACTAAAGCCTGGTCTCCCATCAGAAGGCCACAGGTCAGCAGGACCAGGAACTGCACCAGAAGCCTTTGTCCCCAGCACAAACCCCTCTGCTCCTCTCCTGGCCCAGGAGTGTCACTTCCCTGACATTCTCATTTCCTCTCTGCCTCTTAGACCCCTATCTACTTCCGCATCCCAAATCCCCATGGGAAAAGTCAAAGGCCATGAGATGGATGGAGCAGCCTGGGTCTATTCTTGGCCCCAGCTAGTAATCTCTGGATCTGTAGCTCCTGCTCCTAATGCCCTGCCCTCCTGGTCACTCCATCAGGATGTGCTGGAGGTGCCTTAAATTTCACCTGCTCAAACCAATCCATTACTTATTCTCCCTCTGGAGGTGGGGAACTGTCCCCAGCTGGGCTCCCCGGCTTTGCAGCAGGTTGCCAGTCACCTAGGGTCTGCATTCTGACCCAAGGAATCAGTCATCCTCCCCTCAGGCCCTGGATAAACCTCTAGGCTAGGGCTGCAGGTCCTCTACCCACAGCAGGAGCCCAGCCTCATCAGAGCCCTCCTGGACCATGGGGGCGGGGTCCTCCCATCCTCCACTCACCACCCACTGGAGCCAGAGGAGCTTTTTCACTTCTGTGATGGATCATTTGCAGCTTTGGTGAAAACCTTCAGTGACTTCACACAAAGGTGCAGCATGTGTGGTGGGAGAGGGAGGAAGGGTCTAAGTGGAATCCTTGGGGAAGATGGGGAACATTCATCTGCCCCAAATCTTTCATTTCCCCCAGAGACAGGGAGTGTCCTGCAGGTCATCCAGCAAGGCAGAGGCAGATGGCGTGTTCAGGGGACAGTAATGCTCTTCCTTACCTGGCAAGCTGTCCATGCCCCACGGCCCCACTGGACACTGTATTCCAGTCATAAGGAGCCTCAGTGTGCCCTAAATCTACACACTCTTTCACACCCCTGCCTCCTCCTTCATGGGGACAGGCCCCTTTTCTCTTCCCTTGCCTCCACAGTTCTAGCCACCCCCCAGGCCCAGCTCAAATGCTGCCTCCCCCAGGAAGCCTTCCCTGAATGCTCCCCTGCAAGTCTCTCTTCATGTCACTCAGCACTCTAACACAGCAATTAGAATGATTCCTGAGCATGTCCTCCAGAGGGGCGTGCCTTGTCTTACCTTAGTGTCTCTGAAAGCACCCTGCACAGTGCTGGCCTGTCACAGGTGCTCAGCAGGTCTTTCTGGAAGGAATTATCCTTATAGTTATAGTATCATTATGCCTGGCTGGCATTGACAGTTGAGTCAGCCACTGTGCTCAGCATGCCAGTCACAGCACAGGCATCTTCTCGACAGGCCCAACGATTAGCCCCATTTCACAGATGAGGAAACTGGGGCTCCAAGGAAATTGTTTGCTCTTGGCTCACTGCTGGAAGGAGGCAGAGTCCAGCTAATTCTAAAGCCTGTGTCTCTTGGTCTCTGTCCTTTCTTTGCAGTGGGCTGACCAGGGACCTGGAGGCAGACTGAGAAGCTGGCAGCACCCCTACCCCTACTCTCCCGGACCCCCATGGCCCTTCCTTCCTTGGGGACCCTGAGGTCTGGGGGGCTGAGGATGGAGGCCCCTCCAGGTCCCACAGCAGGCTCCATGCAGGCCTGCCTTGTGGATGGCTCTGGCATCCCAGCAAGGTGACAAGAGTTCTCCACTGGCCTCCTGCCATAGGAACACAAAGTACCTTTACACATAACCTCTCTTTGTGCCCAGTGACAGCAGATAGGGCAGGCCCAGGGCAACGTGGTAAGGTGGCAGAAGTTTGTCTTGGACTGTATTTGCGGCCTCTTTGGCCTCTCTGTTCTGTTCCCTTTCCACGTGGGGCTTCCTGCTGCCTGACCCCTTCCTGTGCTGCGGGCTACACCCCAGGGTTTAACCCTGTTATAACCCAGAGGAACCTGAAAGAGGGAACTTCAGGCTTTTCTGGTAGATTTATTTTTAGAATGAAGGTGGGAGTTCTCCTTGTTTATGAAACCTGGACCACTCTGCAGTTAGTCCCAAAGGGGGTTCATGTTATTTTTGCCCCTTAGGTGCCCCCCATAATAAAGTCTCAGTGGGAAATCATGCTCTCTCCTGCCTTTCCCTCCCCAGTCCAGGTCCCCGTGCTCAGGCTCCCACATACTTGGGCTGTAAAGCCTCCCAACCCTGCCACTGCTCCTGTGGGCTCCCGGAAAGGGGTCTGAGGATAGAGAGATGCACCCCCACCTGGGTGCCAGGCACTGTGCTAGGCCCACACAGACACCAGCTCACTTGATCATTATGAAAACCCTGAACTTTTCTCCCCATTTCATGGACGAGGACACCAAGGCTCAGAGGGGTTCTTGACTCTCAGGATCACACGGTTAGAGCATGAGTTGCTGGGATCTGAACTTTGCTCCCTGTGGCTGCAAAGCCTGTGCTGCCTCTAATGCCCCCTTTCCATTTGCTGCAGCCTAGATCCCTCCGGGCAAGCCTGACACTCCTGCGGCCCTCAACTGCCTGGCACTGGGGTGTCCCTGAGGGAGTGGAGAGAGTGTGGGGCCAGGCGTGGAGGCCAGCCAGGGACAAGGCAAGGACTTTCCAGCAGTGGAGTCAGCCTGCCCAGGGTGGCTTGTGCAAGGCTCTGTCATTATGGGCAGCATAATCAGCCCGAACCTCAGTTTTCTCTTTTTTGAACTGTGTGCTAAAAATATCTATTTCTGGAGACTCTCACAAGGATTAAGTGAAATAATCCCAGCCAGGTGCTTTGTACGGTGGCACATGGAAGGGGCTCAGGGAGTTTGTCCTCTGCCTGTGGTTGGGGTGGGGGCGGGGTGGGGTGGAGACAGTGAAGAAATGACACAGAAACCCACAGGAAACTTCATCACCCAAACCGAGGGCATAGTCAAGAGAAATAACAAGACCAGAAGAAAAAACTTCTACATTTTGGGTGAGGAAAAACAACAATATAATTACCATCATTTGTAAAAACTGTTTCCATTAATGCCTAATTCCCACGAAGCGCAACAGTGATTATCTCATTAACTATGTGTCAGATTAACTTTGTTGTAGGTTTTATTTGATTTAAACAGTGAACTTGAAACGCGTACGCTCATTCTTCATGGTCTGTGGTTTCTGGAGCAGAGTCCTCTATTGGCAACTTTTTCTAAATTAGAAAGCATATTTCCTGGGTGGTGTTTGGTGACGTTCGGTTATCTTGAGGCCCAAAACTAGATGGACCAGGGAAGAGGGGGGTCTCAGAGCTTCCCATCAGCTCTCACTGTCGGATTTGCAAAGGCCAGTGAGAAAGATGAATTATATGTCAATATTTTAAAAGGCTTTGCGACTTTTGTATTATTCAAGTATTTTATCATGTATATTCGCATTCTTTTTTGTGACATGTAAATAGATGTCTGGTAGTGGGGGGGACTGTTTTTATTGCTTTTCATTTTATTTTTCTGAACACATGGAAAACTTGAAAGTTTTTATATCCTGAATTCTGTTTCCCCCACGGAGAGACTAGGTTGCTATCTGTCACATGCATTTAAGTGCCTGACATTTTTCTCATTTTCTGATAGACGGTGGCGCTGCCCCTGCCCCCCTCCTCACTCCTACCTTAAAAGAGAAGAGCTGCCAACAGACAGCTTCCAGCTCCCTGGGGAGATAGCCGAGGATTTCCAATAGGAAAGTGTCACTCTTTGCCAACTCAGGGAAGACAGAATAAGTGGCTGGAATCCCCGAGCTGAGCAGTGATCCAAAGAAAGGCAGGGCTGGCTGGGGATGGATTTCCTGGTGGTGAGTGGGGCAGCTCCCACCATGCCAGGCAAGAGACGTGATGTGCTCAGGCCTGTCAGCAGCCCCCTCTCACTGTCAGGAGCCCTGCTGGGTGCTGGCTGCCCTGTGGGAGAATCTCTGCACCCACTCTGAGCCCAAGGAGGACCTTCACCCTGAGACCAAATGATGTGGGTGTTCAGGAGAAAGAGTCCAGTCCCTACACTCAACTTGGACATGGAGGGGAAGAAGGGGGCAGGCATCAGAGATCCTGTCATCATGACAGGAAAAGGAGGCCAGAGGCCGTCTGGGAGAGGGCACTCTCACTGTCCTGATCCTCCAGGTCTGTGCAGGCTGAGAGCCCACAGGTGGAAATACCAGGTGGAGGGGGCCAGCTCTGATGCAGACGCTCTGAGAGCGAGACAAGGGCAAAGTTGGATTCTGCAGGACCAGAGAGAGGAATCCCTGACCAGGCCATGGGGTCCATTCCCTCCTGATGAGAACGCAGCATTCACAGGTGGCCTGGCCTGTGGAAGCAGCTCCCAGCTCAGGGCCCCAGGGGCTGTTCTTGCCCTCTAACCACTGTCTCTGTGGTCAGCTGCTTTGCCCTGACCACTGGGCATAAGGTCTAGTGGCACATTGTCCAATAGAAATATAGCGCCAACCACAAAGAGAGCATTTTCTAGTAGTTACATTTTTGAAAAGAAACAGGTAAAATTAATTTTAGGAATATATTTTGCTTAATCTAATAAGTCCAGAATATTATTATTTCAACTTATAATCAGGCCGGGGCAGTGGCTCACACCTGTAATCCTAGCAATCTAGGAGGCCCGAGGCAGGTAGATCGCCTGAGCTCAGGAGTTTAAGACCAGCCCAAGCTACAGCAAGACCTCATCTCTAAAAAGACCTCGTCTCTAAAAACGGCCGGGTATTGTGGCAGGCACCTGTAGTCCCAGCTACTGCAGAGGCTGAGGGAAGAGGATCTCTTGAGCCCAGGAGTTTAAGGTTGCTGTGAACTATGACGCAACTGCACTCAACCCAGGGCAACAGAGTGAGACTCTGTTTCAAAAACAAACAAACAAAACTTACAATCAAATATCAAAATTGGTGACATCTTTGACACACTTTTTTTGTACTATGCCTTCAAAATCTGGTGTGTACTTTGCTCCTGCGGCACATCTCGGTTTGTACTGACGGCCTCCCTGGGACAGTGGTCACCATGAGCCATGTGACAACACAGGTCTAGAGCTTTCTTTGTGCCCTGTCACTCCCCAAAGGGGAGGTCATTTGGCTTCCCCAAAGGCCCCTGACCCAGAGCCCTTTGCCTTCCCCTGACCTAAGAGCAAAGCATCCTTTGGGCCTCAGCACCCATCTGTCTTTCTTTATTGGCCAGGGGAACCTGCTGGACTGGGCATCAGAAGACTCTGCTTCTCAGTATATGTGTGACCTAAAGCAAGTCACCTCCCTTCTGTGTGCATGAGTCTCATTCTCTGCCAGATGAGGAATTTCAGACACTGGAACTGTTTATCGAGGGCAATCTCACGCAGAACCCCAGTGTGTAAATCTCTGCTGGGAGGGGCGAGGAGCCTGGGCCCCGCCTCCTCCAGCTCCCTGCCTGGAGGCCACTCATTGGCCGGGCCCTGGAGCTCCAAAGGTGAGAGCTCAGTACCCCTCACCTGTCAGTGCCTCGCATTTTCACAACCACGGGAAACTTCACTATAGGTTGCTTGTGGACCCACATCTATAACAAAAGGTTGAAACCATGCGTGACTGGTTCCAAGTTAGCAGTCTCCTTGGAAGGGGGAGGGAGGAGGGTGGGCTAGGGATGGCACTTCAGCCCTATTGCCAGCATTTAATTTTTGACCCCAAGAGGCCTAATGAGAATATAGTGAACTGTTTACATTTGTTCAAGCTTAGTGGTTGATATGTGGTTATCTGAGATATTACTTCATACTTTTCTGCACTTTTGAAATTGCTCATAATTTAAATTTATTTAAAACTTTACAAAGGGCAACAAATAAAATCTAATCCCACCTTAGAATTTTCTTTTTTTTTGTTTTTGGCCAGGGCTGGGTTTGAACTCACCACCTCCAGCATATAAGGCTGGCGCACTACTCCTTTGAGCCACAGGCGCCGCCCGTAAATAGAAGTATAAAGTTTTTTTGATTTTTGTGTTGTTGTTGCAGTTTGGCCAGGGCTGGGTTCGAACCCACCACCCTTGGTATATGGGGCTGGCACCCTTCACCTTAGAATTTTTTTTAAGGCTTTTTTTTTTTTTGGAGACAGAGTTTCACTCTGTCACCCTGGTAGAGTGCCATGGCAAGACCTCAAACTCTTGGGCTCAAGCGATTGTCTTGACTCAGCCTCTCAAGTAGCTGGGACTATAGGTGCCCGCCACAACACCTGTCTAGTTTTTCTATTTTTAGTAGAGACTTGCTCAGGCTGATCTTGAACTCCGAAGCTCAGGCAATCCACTCGCCTTGGTCTCCCAAAGTGCTAGGATTACAGGTGTGAGCCATGGAGCCTGCTGGTAAAGAATTAAAAAATATAGTGAAATAAAATGTAACTTCCATTCTCCCCATACCCTCCTGAAGCCCTGAGCACCTGCTGTGACAGTTCAGGAATCTGGGTGCTAAATGGGCCAAGGATTGGGGGGCTGGGGAGCTGCACATAGCCAAATGGGAGCCCCATAAAATACAGACCTCACCCTGGTTCAAGAACAGCCTGAGAGGGAAGAATTTCCCATGGCTCATGGGTTCAGTACCTGCTGTGGAGTGGGGGGCAGGGGAGGAGGCAGGATCTGCCCCTCCCTGGCTCCCCTGACTATAAGGGGATCTCTGGAGGGAGACAGCCACCTCCTCTTCACCTCTCACTGCTGTTCCTCTCCTACCCGAGCAGGACCCTCCCGTGCACCGTGGGTCATCCTGGGTTTATCCTGCCGAGTATGGGGGGCATTACTCCGCTCCTCCCTTTAAAACGGTGTATCCTCCTCTAGGCCCATCTCTCCCTGTCACCCTGCCCCATGAATGAGGCCCAGAGCTCAGAAAGGTTAGGAGACTTGCCAAGGTCACTGTGCTGTGCTGGGGCCTGGCAGGAGGCAGGTTGTGGGAGGACAGCCGCACACCAGGTCCTGTGGGGTTATTTCACCCAAGCAAACAGGTCCAGCTGGTTTGCCATTCAGAGAGCTTGGCCCCAGTCGCCATGTGCTGGTTAAATGGTAACTTGTCTTCAGTTGTTTGTGGAGATGTGCTAGCTTGCTTAGAGGAGCCGTGTGAGACCCCTTCCACATGTCCTCCCAGCCAGATAAGAGCAAGGAGGATCAGTGACAGTAACCACAGAAAGCACAGTGGTGAGGGCCTTTCACTGGGAAATTTCTTAACCAAGAGCCACTGGGCCCTTTTTACAGAAGGAACAACTGAGGCAGAGAGGAGTGAAGTCACTATGAGTCACTGGTGTAACTCAGATGTGGTTCAGCAAGGCTGAGCCAAAGAGGTGGAGCTGGCTGGGGGTGGGGTGGGGTCACCTTAAAATCTCTGGAGAGAAACTCTTGTCCTTCAAACAGAATATAACATCCTTGTTGGCCTCAGATGCCTTCACTTGTGTGATGGGTGGACCCCCTCACCCCACCCCTCCCCTTATTCAGCACCTTCCTGATTATAGAGCAGGGCACTCAGGATCCCATCTGCTCCCACAACAACCTTCTTACATAGGCAGAGCAGGTTAGACTAGCCCATGTTACAGACCAGGAAACAGAGTCAGCAAGATTAGGAGCCTTATTCAAAGTGTCACAGGCGCCCAGGCCCAGGGAGACCAGGCTTCTGGACGCCAGCTCAAGACACAGGCTTGTCTGGAGCTCCCAGGCTTGCTCCAGGCCTGACCCTGCTCCCACCTGAAGAAGCCCAGGACACAGTTTCTGGCCTGAGTGCTAGACTCATTAGAAGACTTTTGAAATCAACAGCCACTTGGAGAGTGAGGCTTCTGACCTACCTTCTTTTCATTTCCTTTAGGACTGGTTTGGTCTGTCTCAGCCCTGAGACAGTCTGTCTGCTCACTTCAAGGATAGAGTGCTGGCCTTACTGACTGTACTAGTTTGGCTATTTCTTTGTGTTGTTGAGACAGAGTCTCACTCTGTTGCCCCAGGCTAGATCACCTTAGCTTAGCTCACAGCAACCTCAAACTCCTAGAGTCAAGCAATTCTCTTATCTCAGCCTCCTGAGCCCATCTCCATGCCCAGCTAATTTTTCTACTTTTAGTAGAGACGGGGTCTCGCTCTTGCTCAGGCTGGTCTTGAACTCCTGATCTCAAGCAAGCCTCCTGGAGTTTGGCCATTTCTTAAGGAGGGCTTGCCGGTCACCATGCATCCACAACTGCTTCTACCCCCTTGGTGCCAACATTCTGAGGAGAAGAAGGCGAAAAGGAGGACCCTTACATCAGTCCACAATCCCAGGTGGGCAGAGGGAGTTCTCAGCTTTTGGACACCTTAGAGAGCAAGGAGCCTCACCCACCCCCACCCACCCCTGCTCACTTTGAATAGTGAGTCCTGTGGTGCCCAAAGTAGGTAGTGCTCCCTAGTCAGAGATGACAAGTGATACAAGAGAGGTGCCTGTCAGACAAGCCTGGGTCACTCCTGGTCCCACATGGTCCTGGCTGTGACTCACTTTCCTTATTGATACCTGAAAATGATACCCTCTTCCTTGGCAGGTCGTGTGAAGGTATAGAAATATAGTGAGCATGGAACAATTTGGGGCAGGGCCTGGTACACGTTGAGTGCTCAATAGCACCCCCTCCCACAGCCTCCCCATTCCCCTGTGTCAACATTTCAGCCTCAGAGGAGTGGGAAAGCCCAGGACATCCCCGAGATGGAGCATGCATCCTCGCCACCAAGGCCACTTGGTGCCGTACTTTGGGAGAAGGATCTTTACTGAGGAATGTGCAGAGGTCAGTGTGAGGTGGGAGCCGGGGGGCCACGGGGGTAGGGGGGCAGGCCAAGGACAGCTGCCAGGCTGGACAGCAGCCCACAGCTAGGGCCCTCCCCACACTGCAGACTGACTTGTTTTTCTTGCAAAACCACATTATGCAAATCAGTGCTGGTTGAGCACACTGAAGGCAAGGAGTCAAGAGCTGAGCCCCCAGCCCCTGCTGGGTATCTAAAGACCTGGCCCAGCATGATCGTCATCTAGCCAGTTTGGGGTACCCTGCTAAAGCCAGAGCAGGTGGGTTCGTCCCCAAATGTGAGAGGGACACTAGGCCTTGGATATTGGGACCACCCTGCTGTGGGCAGAGAGGTGCGGCCTGGGGAAGCCCAGGACCTGTGTGTGGGCGGGAGCCTCCTGCCAGGTGCTTCCAACCTTTGACTCAATTCCTCTCTGAGGCAAAGGGAAAGGGCGTGGCTAGCCTCCTTACACTGGTCACCACCATTTCATGGGTTCAGACGGCTTTGGGAGGTGAATGCAGCCTCCCTCTGCTGGGAGTGTCTCAGGTGGGCACAAAGTTCAGCTACTGGGTGGATGGGGGTGGGTCCTTGGACCTCTACCTCAAAAGGATGTTCCTGCTCCCTCCACCGTCCAGAGTTCCTATCCCCAGATACCTGCCTCATCCAGGGCACTTCATGGGTGACTGTCCCCCACCCAGACACTGGACTGGAGCCACACTCACAGAACTGGTTTGGAGCCAAACAATGATGCGTCACAGTCCAGCTGAGCAGGAGGCCTCAGCTGGGTGAGCAGGAGTCAGTTCATGGTCGAGAGGGACAAAGGGTCCACAGGGACTCAGGGGCAGGCACAGCATGTATGCCAGCATGTCTCCTAATCCCCCTGCCTAGTGAAGTGACCCCATGGCACCTTTCTTTTTTTTTCTTTTTTGCATTTTTGGCCGGGGCTGGGTTTGAACCTGCCACCTCCAGCATATGGGCCCGGTGCCCTACTCCTTTGAGCCACAGGCGCTGCCCTCCCATGGCACCTTTCTATTCCCTGTGATATAACCGCAGCTTTGGGGGCAGTCCGTGCCCTCCCTGCCCAAGCAGCAGGTGCCTTTCCCGGCCCTGGAGGTGAAGGAGGGCAATCTTCCCTGGGCGGGGGAGGAGGAAACAGAATTCAGATCTACAGCCTTCTTAAGGCAAGGGAGAGCATTTGAGGTCAGAATGGCCATCTTATTTTATTTATTTATTTATGGAACATATGATAAAATTCTATTTATAGAACGGCCCTCTTAAATGCATGGGAGCCTCCAGAGAGATTGTCCAGTAACCACAGGTGTAGTGGGAGGTCTGCCCTCCCCAAAGGGAGCTGAGAACCCAGAGAGGTCCTGTGGACCAGGGGAGGTCTGGTGCAGGCATCTGGGTGAAGGTGAGCAAAGTCTGGCATTGGGGTACACGGAGATGTTATATGAACGAGACCCTGGGTGTACAGACTCCAGCAATTCCCTTGGAGATGGAAAGCCTGGGGGGGACAGGCTGTGTGTGGGGGGAGAAGCAGGTGGTGGGAGTGAGCTGGTCAGGCAGAGAGCTCCTTGGGTACCCAAGGCCTTCTCCTGGAATTATCCCCTGCTGTGTGTCTGATGCCTGGGGAGACTTTCATCGTATGTGCTGGGTGGAGTGGGGACCCTTAGGCAGAGCTCCGGAAAGGGTTTGGCTGAATACTGCCCTATTCCTGCAGAGGGCCTCCCGGGGGAGGGCAGCAAAGAGGAAGCCATGTGGCCCTTCCCAGCTCCCTGCTGCCCGGCTTCCCTCTGCCCAGCATGCCTGCCGTGGGTGGACTCCAGCCTACAACTTCACTGATCCCAGCAGGTCCCACCCTCTCTTGCCTTGTGCTTCTGACTGTTTATTTCCTGCAAAGGAGTCAGTGGTACTGCCACTATCCAGAATAAACAGAGGTGGCTCCACCCCCAGGGCCCACCCAGGCCCGGGGAACCCTCGTCTGCATCCTGACTCCATCATGTTACAAGGTATGAACTGGGGCCTGTCACACCTGCTCCCTGGGCCTCTGAATCCAGAAAACCCCAGAGCCACCATCTGGCCCTTAAAAGTCTCCCCACCCTGTGACTTTCCTCACCAAATACCAGCCCCCTCACCCACACTGAGAGGAGGTGCAGGCTGGTTGGGGCAGAGGTTTGAGAGGTAACTGTCTTCTCCTTCACAAATCCCAGACTCCCCCCTGTGGATCCCACATCGAGGGGCCCGGTAACGGGGGTGTGCTCAGGCTGCTCCTCGTCTTTCCCTGGAAACCACCTTAAGTTGCCCCCACTGGATTAGGTCTCTACAGTTTGCCCCATACCTGTGCATTAACCATGACTTCCTCTAATCCTCACTGCAAGGTAGAGATTGCTAGTTCTGTTTTATAGGTAAGGAGACCGGGTCTCAGGCCCTGTGTCTTGCCCAGAGTCACCTAGCAAGTCAGGTGCAGTGTGGGTTTTGAACCTATGGGCGGCTTCCTCACTACCCACAACCCCCAGCCCTAGTGGCGTCGTTGCAGAGCTCTGTGTCTCCCTCCTCCACGTCGACATGGCAGGAACACCCAGGCTCCTCCATTCAGGGTTTGACTCTGCAGCCTACTGAGCCAGTGATGTCAGCATTGCCATGGAAACCCTTCCCCAGGCGTCAGGCAGGACCAGGCTCCCTGGCGCAGTTTCCCTTTGTGTGGACTTTGTAATGCGTTGCCAAGGCAGTGGGGCCTGCTGGGCGGGTTGGCATGGGGTGGGGAAGGCAGACGAAACCCACACTGCATCCCAGCAACCGGCAGCTCACAACATGGGCCACAGCGCCTGCATGGGGAGGGGCTGCAGGTCGGGACCAGTGGCCGAGACCCTGAGGGTGGGGACAGACTGTACCCCTGTTCAGGGACCCCATCTGCAACAGCCTTGTGGCAACTTGAGTGCTGTATTGGTGTCCTGCTGCCTCAGAATCCCCTGAGCCGGGTCTAGACCTGCCTGGCAGGGGGTGGGGAGGAGCTGGTGGTTTAAACAAATCCCCGGAGGCAGGTGGGGTGTGCAATCAGTTCTGAGAACACCGCTCAGGGGGAAATGACGTTTATTGAGCACCTAGATATGTCAGGCCCTTTTGCCTATTTCATCTTGCGTAATCCTCTCAGCAGTCGTGAGTGAGGGAAGGGGAGAGAAGAAATCGTGTGTGTGTGTGTGTGTGTGTGTGTGTGTGAAATCTTCATTATATAGTGGAAGACGCTGAAACTCAAGAGAAATGAAATCTCCTGATTGCCCGTGGTCACCCAGGTTGGACCCAGGTGGCAAGAGAGTAGATTCAAACAGTAGCCTCCACCTCATCCAGCTGGGCCCGTACCCTGGCATCATCAGCTTCCTCCTCCCGCTGGTTTTCCAGGAAGAATCCTAAAGCATAATACCTTTGTAGAGTGGGCCAGCTCTGCCCAGAGCCTCCCACCAGCTCCCGGATCTAAGAGAGGATTGGGCCAAACAAGAATCACAAAGCCGGCCCCTCCCTGCACAGGCTGCCGACAGAGGCTTAGAAAGCCTGCCCGGCCTAGTAATGAAAACTTGTGCCCTGGACACAGTCTCTGCCATCCTCCCCCAGGGTTTGGCCGTGTGACCCCACTCTCCTCTGTCCAGGCTGCCTGGGCCCCATCACTCACTCAATAGGCTCCTGAAGGCCCTGGTTTCCCCCCTGCCCAGGGATAGGTGGCCCCAGACCCAGTCCACAGAGATGCTCCCCAACCCCTTTCTTGGAAGTCTCCAGCAAGAGAAACCCAGTGACCTCGCTGGCAACAATGAAGACTCTCCTGATTACAACCAGCAGCCTTCCTGTGTCTGCTGTCCACCTTCCTGCTGTCTCTGAACCTGGTTCCTCTTCTTCCATCTTTCTTAACAAACTCTCAGAAGGCTCAAGGGGGAGGAGCCCTGCCCTTCAGTCCCCGTGTTCTTCTCTGCCTGATAACTAACTCTGAGCCTGGGACCCTGCCGGGCACCAGACACCACAGGCCACAACAGGATCAGGGCTCGTCCCTTCCACCTGCATCTCCCTTATTAAAGATAGACAAACACCAGTGATGTCAGATGAGGGCTGAGCTCATGCCAGGGGCGCCGGAGATAGTTAGATGGTGAATGGTGATGGGTGCGCCTAAACCCAGCCAGTGTCCGGCCCCAGCCATTCCCGGGCCCTACCGATCCTCTCATCAAACAAGTATTTCCTGAAGTCTGTGGTACATACCTGATAACATTTTTTAAAAAGTCCCTCCAAACAAGTAAAAAATGATGGAATTAATAAAAGTCAAAGAGCTAAATTACTGCGACTCCTGCCCCCAGGGAAGGGTACGACCTAGTAGTAGTTCATGTTTAACTTTGGTTTGAAGAGGAAATATACTCCCAAATCCCAGCAATGGTCACCTCTAGCTGGTGCCTTTGTGGGTGAGTTCTATACACCTTTGCTATGTTTTCCAAAGCTTCTACACTGTAAGATAAACTTTTTATAAGCAGTAAATCTGAGCGTTTCTTGAGAACTCCTTAAGAAGGCAGGCCTGTTTACTGCCTCTGGGTCTGGAGGATGAGGCAGAGGTCAGCTGGTCCACCCGGGTGTGCCCCTGTTGGGTCTATCTTCTCCTGACCGGGGCACACCCAGGCCAGTCAATAAGTTTCCTCAGCCCCACCTCCGCAGGCTGGGTGAGGTTGCCTGGGCAGACAGCCTAAGCCAAGGGGGCCCCTGGAGACTCTGACCCCAGCCAGAGCATCCAGAACAACCGAAGGTACAGAGGACACTGAGGGGGTAACCCCCAGCATAGACCTGGCAACCCCCTCCCTGCTTGGGCCTGCTTGGGAAGCAGAGGAGAACAAATGGGGTACAGGTTTTCCGAAGAGGAGGGACACCTATGCGACCTGGCCTCTTCAAGCTTCAGTTTAGTCATCTGTGAATGGGGACAGTAGTACCTCTTCCATAGACTGTTAGGGGAATTCAACGAGATAAGTGGACCGCAGGCCACAGAGGAGGTAGTCAGGGAACCCTGCTGAGTGCGAAGGGCCAAGCTGCTCATCCTCTTACTGGGGTGGGAATCTTCTTCACCCTGACCATGGGGTTGTAAAACATCCTCTCTTTTATGACCTGGGTGGGAAGCCCTCTCTGCTCCTCCAGTTGCCCCACACAAGCCGCAGCAGGAAGCCCAGGCACTCTTGCTATCTGGCATTCTGGAAGTTCTCTCAGTGCTCTGGGGCCCCCGGCAGCCCTACTTGGAACTGCCACGTCCGGTCCTTCCACAGCCCAAGCAGCAGCCACAGGAATGAAAAGGATTATGGCTTTGTGAGAAATTCAAACCTTTAAAAAAAAAAAAAAAATCTCATGAAAGCCAAAAGAGATTGGCCTTCTGTGGGCTGCAATCTCTGTTCCAAACTTTAACATTGATCCTGCTAATATGAGGCCTTTGCATTTTTATCAGAACCTTTCTGGGGAATCTTTTCCTCCAAAGAGGTAGACCACAGTGGTGAGAGCCTTGGGCCCTTTGGTTGTCACGGGGTGGACCAGGCATCTGCATTTCCTGTGAACCCCCGGGCCTGCCTCCCAGAAGGCGACCCCAGGCACCAGTGAATTTGAGATTTTGCCGACAGTCTAAGGTATTGAGTTTTTCCCAGCAAATAAGGTGGAGGCCTCTCTAGAAACTGAGGGTGTCAGCTGTGAGAGAGGATCTGCTACAAGGCTGTGAGCTTGGGATTCTGGGACAGGGTGGAGTCCCAGAAACACCCCCTCCTCGGGCTAAGCTGATTAGTTTCCACCTGCTCTTCCTCCAATAATCCCTGTATTTGATTCTCTAGCCCTACGGGAGCTGGGCCAGGTAGAGATGAACATGATTTCCATTTTGCAAGTGAAGGAACAGGCTCCGCAAGTGACCTACCCACGGCTGCGCGGGGACTAAATTCAAGCTCCAAAAACTAGGACCACTTTATAGCAGATTTCCCAAAGGCCATATCTTGTGATATTCTTCCCCAGGAGACTTTCTGGCTCTTGGGGCTAATGGAATTTCTTTTTTAATCTTTGCACAAACTCTATGTTAATATGCGTAACGAGAACCCCCAAAGACCAAAAGATAATCCCAAACCCACACACACCATTATATTCAATTTTCACATGCTTCCTTCCAATCCTCGCTTCTAGGAAAATCCTATTTCTTTGCCTCTGAGAGACACGTTTTTCAAATTTCTAAAACACAAATGCACTTTGTAGTTGATGTAGACGCATATTGTGCCTGCATATTTTTCCTAAGAAAAAAAATCTCTTGGGAAATCAATAATGTGTTGTAGAATCAAGGAAATAGGATCGGTTATTTTGTAGAGATGTCATAAAATCATCAACGTGATTTGCTTCCTGCTTCATTCACTTCCCTTTATATCCCTCCGCATTGGCAAAGGGTTTAACTTAAGGACAACCAGTCCCAGCTGGTCAAGACGCAGTATTTCCTAACCCCCAGCCAGCTGGCCACCTGGCCACCCCCACACCGTGCACTCAGGCACTGAGTCGCACTTTAGCATAAATCAAAACAGCAGTAGGATGTCTGTTAGCCACTGCTCAAGAAATTCCAAGGGGGAATGGAAAGGAAAGAAACTGACATTCACTATGACCTACTATGTGCCAGCATTGTGTTGGGGTCTTGGAGGAGTGGCAAGGGCTTCTCATTCCAGACTGTAAAGGAAAGGCTGTTTCACAATTCCAAAGTTAGAGCAGGGACTATTTCCAATTGAATAAGGAAGAATAGCCCAAATAGAAGAGTTCTTGGGCCCTGGGTAATTAATTAATTAGAGTAAGGGTCCCCCCAAAAATTATTTTTAAATTGAATGTCTCTTTTTTTTTTTTTGAGACAGAGCCTCAAGCTGTCACCCTGGATAGAGTGCTGTGGCATCACAGCTCACAGCAATCTCCAATTCCTGGGCTCAAGCGAGTCTCTTGCCTCCGCCTCCCAAGTAGCTGGGACTACAGGCGCCCGCCA
>CAUYRH010071061.1:0-10085 GCA_963574655.1 Perodicticus potto | reverse complement strand
ATTCTTGAGATACTTTGCTAAGAAGAATATGTTCCAGCTCCATCCATGTAAACACAAAGGAGGTAAAGTCTCCATCTTTCTTTAAGGCTGCATAGTATTCCATGGTATACATGTACCACAATTTATTAATCCATTCATGGGTCGATGGACACTTGGGCTTCTTCCATGACCTAGCAATTATGAATTGGGCTGCAATAAACATTCTGGTACAGATATCTTTATTGTGATGTGATTTTTGGTCTTCTGGATAGTATGTGTGTTTCATAGAGTACCCAGGAGAAGGCAGCTAGCATGTCTCTTAGTGACATGAGATTTAGGCGGGGGTAATATTTTTGTGATTGCTGTTTTAAATCCTGCTTATTTAGTCAGCCCCATTGTTAGAGGTTTTCTGACTCAAGAGCCCCTTCACCCAGGATAAATAGTAGTAGGTTCTCATGGCATCTTAGAAACCACAAAGGCTACCACCATGAACTGGCTGGGAAATTTTCCACAATGTCTGGCAAGTAAGGAAAGATTTCAGGATGCTGATGCTGTCATAAAACATCATATGCGGTTGGCTGCCTTATATTGATTACCCAAAAATAATCATAATGCCCACTCTCCAACATTGTTTACTAACATCCTGAAGGGTTACTGTGGCAGAAGGGGTATGGACATTAAGATAGTATCTGGTTTAATTTCAAATCCTTCTCCTTTGTGACTATAAAACCTAGGACAAATCAGGTTACATCTCTTAAACCTTGATGTCTTCAACCATAAATTAGAGTTGATATTAAATGATTTGCAGGGTCACTGTCAACTCGATGTGGTCTCTGTGAGGTACGGTGTTCCATGGTCAAATGAATGCTGCTCACTCAACCAGGCAAACTATCATGTGACTCCAAATTGCATCAGAGGATTCAGTATAATTGGAAATGACCATTATTATCTTGACTCAGTAGAAATGTTAATTTTAAATCATTATCCTGATTGTTTGAGTTATATATAAAATTTACTGTTTCACATTTTAAACTTCAAAGCAGTCAGTCTGAGAAATAATTTTTATTCCTTATTGGATTAGTCAAAATTTAGTTAAGAATGGAAATCACTCTAGGTATTCCATGCTGGACAGGAATTAATACAGACAATTAGAGGCTTACAAAACGAACGAAAGGGCCAAGGGAGAAAATTTCTCTCGTAAGTTCAGAGATTTTTAAGGCGCTTCTGCAATAAATCCATTTGTCTTTCTCCCTGAAGTTGGTGATGTGTGGGAGGACATTCTGAAAGGCTCGGCAAATTGTCACACCTGTGATCTGCTGAAACCCTCGCTCTGCCCACCATTGCCACATGACAGCTATTGGCTCTGCTTCTCCACCTTCCAGATCTTTGTGGAATGTCCCTCACTTTGGTTTAAAGAACAAAAAACTTGATAAGCATTCTCTGGAAAATTCTGACATGTGAATTTGTATCTGTTTAAAAATAGCTTTGTAAGATTTTTATTTTGAAACATTTAGGGGGTACTAGTGTATTTTGTTACATGGATAAATTTTATCATGCTGAAGTCAGGACCTTAAGTGTACCAGACACCAGAATGTACATTGTACCCAAAGATAGATTTTTATCCCTCACTCCACGCTCCTTCTTACTTTTCAATGACCATTACATTGCTTTATGATCTTAAACTCCACAAACTTGCTGTATTACAGGTATTTTTTGCTAAAAAGTACCGTCCTCCTTTGCACCATGAGGTTCTGCTTTTGGAAGAATTCAATAGGAAACAAAGACTGAATTTTTTTCTAATATAGGTGGACACTTTGATTTTTGATTACACACTCTTCAAATTACCACTTTGTTGTTAACAGTGAGCTGCTACACAAAGCTGTGCTTTGTGTGGAGTGGCCGAGGAACGCGCTGTTCTCAAAAGCAAAGCGTTCTGCCTGCCTCTTCAGAAGGATGAGCTCTCTGGATCTATAGCCTCTGGGCTCTACTTTTACTGGAAAATTGGAAGGTATTCAGCTTTCAGCTAACAACTCAAATCCAGCAGGAATATGAGGACAATATGCTGCCCATTTAATTTACAAGACAGGGAGAACAATCCATTAGAAAACACCTACCACTTTAGGTCATTTTCCACTTAGGAGGCACCCTCTGTCTATGGGGAACCAAGAAGGCAAGACGCAGAATCGATACTCTCTTTTCAACTTTGATGAATAAGATTTTCTTATGTTACTTACGCTACACTTTGGGGTTAGAAAGAGGAATTCAAGGACAGAAACCTTTTGTGGAAAATTCCATCCCATGCTAGACAGAGACCCCTCTTTTTGAAGCAGTCTGGGTGTTCATTAAGGAAATCCACCACGCTCCTCTTGTGTCTGCTTATTTAGGCATAATGTTTACTCCATTAAATTAACCCTGATCCCCTAAGGAGAATGGAGAATCTTTTCTCCATTTCTCTTATATTTTCTCTGTGACTTCATATCCATAATGAATTAACTAGGTCCCTGGATTGCCCCTGAAGCGCCAAAAAAAAAAAAAAACCTAAAGGAAATGGGCTTTGGGAAACTATAGTCTAATACAATTTGGCTTGAAGTACTATTGTAAATGAAATTGTGAACCATTGGAAAGATGTGGAACCTTTCAGATGTTTGCCTTTGTTTTGAAACATCTGGACTATTCTTTAAGCCCTATTGCTCAGCTCTGACTGAGCTGGCCCTGAGCTGGCAGTGGAGATTCAGTCCTTGTGTGAAAGTGATTTACACTGGCTTGCGTATGGAAAAAGGCACAGAATCATGGATAAAGACAAAGAAGTGGAAATCCAAAGGCTTCTACAAAGCAGAAGTTAAACTTGTTGTAATTATTATGGGTGGATAATGTGTGTGTATCTATTTCCAGTCCCATGTAAAATAGAGGCCACAGGAGCTCTCTAAGGGTTAGATTCTGTATGTATCCTATGTACCCTTCATATGTTACTTATATATTTTTATATATATTGTCCTTAGACTCAAATTACTAAAAAAATAAATTTGAAACAATACTGTTACTCTTACACTTTTGCTTTCCTTTGAGATTTTGGGGGGCATTTACCATATTTTTAGGGTACTGTGTATTTTTAATGTGACAGGTCAGATTTGGGGCTCATGAGAACTCCATAAAGTCACATTTATCAAGACCACCAGCCTTCAGTACCCATGAAAGAAATGAACCAAAACATAAGCCAACCAGGTCTGGGCTCCAAAACTATTTGAGAACAAACTTCTATTAAGTCACCAATTCATGGTATTTCTTTGGGTAGTCCTAGGCAACTAATAAGTTTTAGTTCCAGAGAAGTCCCCCTAGACCCACCCTGAATCTGGAGGATCAGGAGATGGAATGGAAACATGGGCTTCCTAGTGTTTCCTCCTCAATGTTTCTTCACCAACACCGCAGGAGGGGGACTACTCCTCAGCACAGATTGTGGGGATGAGGGACATGTATCCTCATGGAAACCAAAACCTTAGATGCTTTCCCAAGGATAGCTCAGTCTGGGAGTTGAGGGTCTTTCACAGCCTCCCTGCACTATCTTTGGAATTTTATCCCTCTGGTGAGACAAGGTATTCTTACAAGACAGAGACTGTTGCAAGACAACATTGGAACAAATTTATGAGAGTACAATGGAAGAGGAAATTATAGTAATGGGAATATTTGCATGTAGACTTCTTGGAGGAAGTAAGCCTTGAGCTGGACTATGAAAAAAGTAGAGGATTTGAATAAGTTGCAGGTGGAAAGAAAATTTTAGGTGACAGTTGAGGGAAGAATAGGCAGGAGGGAAGGAAACTAGTATTGCTTAAAGGGACGATCAAAAGAACCATGCTTATTACTAATTAAGATATTCAGTTGCTATCAAAGGAATTTGGATTTATTTTTCTGGGGATCCATCAGGGTTTGGTGAATCAGGTAGTGAAGCCACAATCTTTTAAGGACTTATCACCATAGGGCAGATGACACTATGGATTGCCTACCACATCCGACTCCCCCCAACCTCAGCAAATCTTTCCTGACACCTTTAGACAAGAATAAGGTGCACCCTGTGCGTAAGTCAATCCCTGCTTTGGAGTTTCTCTCTATGCAATTCAGAGTCTCCTAGATTAAAAAGGCCCCCAAGAGGAAGGTGCTTCAAGCTCTTATCACCCCAAGACTACCCGGCTGAACTTCAGGAGTGACTCATACAGAAGATCTGAGAGCTGCACTCCAGCCCTACCAGCTGCTGTCTCGTCATAGCTAGGAGCTATGTACACAAGGGTATTGTAATCATTTTCTCACTTGGGCAAACCATGACCATGGCATCTAACTCATACAGCTCTCCTCGGGGGAAGCACATTCTTCACTGAGTCAATGTAAGCTTCACAGGAAACATGTGGAGAAAGAGCAGGGAATCACCCATGTCTGGGGAGGACTTGATCATATTTTCTGACTCAGAAATTGCTGAGCACGTATTTTTTTCTACTTTCTTCAAGTTGCATAATAGACTAGGATGAGAAAAAGAAGGAACCTTCCTTGGATCAAAGATTTACAGGAGGGGTAGGAAACAGTCTAATTGCTGTGATCTCTGGGAGATGGGAATGGGAGGTCCTTCTTACAGGAGAATGTGTGGGAGTGGAGGTGGGGAGGGAGGGAAGGCATAACCCAACTGTCACTCTGTGTGCAATCTTTGTCTTGGATGTAGATGAATAGAGAAGGCATTTTTCATGATGGACACACAAAAAAGCATACCTCATGCCTCTAAGGTAGTGGATGAGAGGCAGGAAATAAATCTGAGTCTCTATGCTCTAAGTTGTATTTCCTGCCTTTCATGTACCTTAGGAGCTTGCAGATGCCATCTCTACAGCCTAGGGTGCTACCTTTATTTTTTCCTCTCTTACCATGGTTACCTCTTCATTCTTATTAATAATTCAGATGCATTGCCTAACAACAGGTTCCCAAATGCCTGGACATATTTAATCCTTTAGAAAAACACAGAACAGTTGAAAGCTGAGAAAATTCGATGCCAACAACTCTGCATTTCTCCCATGTCGCAACCCATGCTGGGTGTTGATATCTGAGTGTCTTTGCCTTCCTAGTTGGAAACCTTAGGGCAGATAAATATTTATTTTAGATCCGGATTTAACCCATACCTGTACAGGGTGGCTCGAAGAGCAATCTGTGTGAAGACATGAGCATTGTATCTTATTCTGAAAAATCTTGTCCTCGTAATAGCCTTGCGTCCCCTTCTCATCAGAGGCAATCCAGGCTCGCTCCTCAGTGTGACAGAAAAATGGCTGTGCACCTTTCTGCTCATTGCTTCTGTCTTGTCATGGAACTGGAATTAAAAGACCATTAGGTTAGAGTGTTTATTTGCCTTCTCGAGGATAAGCTGTTTTAATTATATACCTTACAGAGTCACCCCTGCAAAGTGGTTGAACAAACTACAAATATCTGCACAATATAGTTAGTAAGGTGGGTGGACAGGATATATCCGTAGCTGTATATAATAGATATTTACTATGAGGGATTTGGCTCATGTGTTTATGGAGGCTGAGAAGTCCCACAGTCAGCCCTCTGTAAGCTGGAGGCCCTTAAAGGCTAAAGGTATGTTTCTCATTCAAGCTCTAAGTATTGAGAACCAGGATGTCTGCAAGCAGGAGAGGATGGCTACCTCAGCTCAAGAAGAAAGCGCAAATTTGCCCTTCCTCTGTCTTTTCATTCTATTCAAGCCCTCAACAGATTGATGTCCACATGCGATGGTGAAGGCGATCTTCTTCACTCAGTCTACACATGCAAATGCAGAGCATACACACACAGACGCACACACAGAAATAATGTGTTCCCTGTTATCTGGACATCCCAGAGTCCCATCAAGTAGACACATGAAATCAACCATCACATAAGGAATATTTTGAATCTCACAAAACGCTTTTATTCAATGCGAAAGCCAATTAGGTATTGTGTACACAAGTATCTAGGAAGTGATGGGGTAACAAGTTACTATGTTGTTGAACCCTCTCAGAGCATAGTCATAGCTACTTCCACATTTGTGTCTCTCTCTGTTTGCTGTGTATATGAAATGTGTGGTGCAATTATCTACTGAAATGTACTTGCACTTTGTGTTGGAAAATCGGACATTTTCTAGCACTATCAATATACTTTCTTATGTTTTTTAAAGAAAGAAATAAAAGTAAATCTTGAAATATCTATAAGAATGTCCAAAATTTAAAATGCTGACAAGATTTAGCATTGATGAGGATATAGAGCAACTGTGCTATAGCTTCAATGTTTCTGTCCCCTCCAAAGTTCATGTGTTCCAACGTAATGGCCAATGTGATAGTATTGACAGGCAAGGCCTCTAGGAGGCGACTGGGTCATGAAGGTTCCTCCCCATCCCCCCCAACCCCCACCCACCCCCTGCTGTGAAAGGAATCAGGTGCCCTTAGGGAGATTTTTTTTTATTAAATCATAACTGTACACATTACTGCATTTATGGGGTGCAATGTGCTGATTTTATATACAATTTGGATTGCTTACATCAAACTGGTTAACATAGCCTTCACCTCTTAATTGTTGTGTTAAGACATTTATACTCTACTCTTAATAAATGTGACATGTACCCTTGCAATATGCACAATAGGTGAGGTCCCACCAATTACTCTCCCTCTCCCGTCACCCACCTCCCATTCCCTCGCCTCACCCTCCTCTTCCCTCCTTCATTTTGGGCTATAGTTGTGTTTTATCATTCGTATGAAAGTGTGCATGCTTATGTATTGGTTTCATAATAGTACTGAGTACATTTGATTCTTTTTCTTCCATTCTTGAGATACTTGACTAAGAAGAATATGTTCTAGCTCCATCCATGTAGACATAAAATAGGTAAAGTCCCCATATTTTTTATGGCTGCATAATATTCCATGGTATAAGGGAGTTGGTTTTGTGCCCTGCCTCACCTTCTGCCATGTGAGGACACAGTGTTCCTCCCTTCTGGACGATACAGCATTCAAAGCACCATCTTGGAAGCAGTAAACAGCCCTCACCATACACTGAACCTGCTGGCACCTTAATCTTGAACTTCCCAGCCTCCAGAACTGTGAGAAAATAAATTTTTGTTCTTGATTAATTACTCAGTGGTAGATAATGCTGTTATAGCAGCACAAAGAAGATTAAGACAAACTAGAATTCTCATAAACTATGGATGAAAGTATAAATTAGTCAAACCATTTTAGGACACTGTTTTGTTATCCCTACTCCTCTAAACATATGTACAACCTTTGACCCAGCAGTTTCAATGTTAGGTATATAACCAACTGAAATATCTATGCATAGTCACCGAAAGACAGCTACTAGAATGCTTACAGCAGCAATATGCAGAGTATCCCCAAATAAGAACCCACCCAGATAGCTATTAATAATTGAATAAATAACTAAATATTCATAAAAAATATATGAATATTCATATTCAGAAAGTGGAATTGCCTATAGTTATGAAAATGAATAAACTATTATAGGCAACAGCAAAAATAAGTCAAGGAAACACAGCATTGAGTAAAAGAAGCCAGGTAAAAACAGACATTAAATGAAATTTTTAAAAACAGACAAACTAATTTATGATTATTGAAGTCAGTAAAATTCTTCTCTTGGTGCCGGTGGGAACTGGAGAGGGCAGCTGGTGACTGGAAGGAAGTACTGGTTCTAGAGATCTTGATCTGAGTCATGGGTCTGCGGGGGTGTTCACTAGTGAAAATTCATCAACCAACATACTTTTTGGGTTCTTTTTATTTTTTTCAATCTACATGTTTTATTTGTTGACTTTATGTATTTTGCTTCAGCAGACCATTTTTTTAAATAAAAATGAACATGAGCCTAATCCTGTGCCCATCTTCCAGGTGCTACTGATCTCAAAATAACTGATAAAATAGTTTATGTTTCCTATACTTGGATTAAATTACTTTTAGTAATTGGATGAGAAAAAAATATTGAAAAGAAACTGGAGAGCAAAAAACAAGATAATAAAATTATCTTTTAATCAGAATAGTTGCTTCATATTCCCAGATCAGGAGAAAATCTTATCATGCTAAGATGAAAACTTAATGTTTTCCCAGATCAGGAGAAAAATCTTATCATGCTAAGATGAAAACTTAATGTTTGGTTAATGTCTACCAAAAAATTCCAAAGTATTTAAGAATAAGTTAAAACAACATACTTTGACAAGTTTGGAGAAATGAAAAACATGCTTTCACAAAAGATGGAAGGCAAATAATTTCCAGTACCCCTATGAAGATGATAGAAAATGCATACAGAGTTTGTAATGACCACTTGATTTACACTGCATATATTTATCAATCAATCAATCAAATATTTCTTATGGAAAATAAAGTACATCAAATCAAAGTGAATGAGAGAGCAACTTTGTTTTAAAAGTTTCTAAGAATCTGAGGAAAGGATAATTAACAATTAGATTTGAAGACAGAGAAAGATAACAAAATTAAAATAAGCCAGCAATAAAATAAATGACAGCAGAACATTTCCTAATATAATAACTTGCATGTATTGCTCTCTGGGGAGACAAAGCAAAACAAAACTCAAACTTGTTTTTATTAATATAATAAAAATTCAAATTTTCAAACCTTAAAATCTGAGTGCAAGTTTATAAACATTTATAAAATGTGCCTTAATAAATTTTTTTTTAAATCAAGTGATTGCTGAAGTAATTACATAGAAATTTAAAAAAAAAAACCCTTTGAGTATTTTCTTCAGCCCTCTGAGAAATACAGTAGTCCTCCTTGGCTTCAAGGGACATTCCAAGTCCCCGAGTGGATGCCTGAAACGGTGGATCATTTCCAGACTCTATATACACACATACTTTGCTTTTTCCAATAAATAGATAACCTATGATAAAATTTAATTTATGAAATAGACACAGTATGAGATTAACAGTAACTAATAGCAAAATAGAACAATTACTATAATCTATTGTAATAAAGGTTATATGAATGTGGTGTTTCTCCCCCCACCCCTTTCTCTCTGAGTTTCCTCATTATAATGTGCTCACCCTTCTTCTTGTCCCCAGTCCACCTACATATAACAACCTGATAACCTGGCCAGCTACTAAGTGACTAACAGGTGGGTGGCATAAGCAGCTTGGAGACACCGGACAAAGAGCAGACAGAGCAGGATGGCACAAGTTCCATCATACTCCTCAGAACAGTGCCCAACTGAAGACATATGAATTATTTATTTCTGGAATTTTCCATTTCATATTTTCCAAAGATTGTAGGTAACTGAAACTTCAGAAAGCTAAACTATGGATGGATAATGGGGGGAGAGGACTACTGTAATTCCAAAGTCCGACCTTTTTCCTTCCCAAACCATAGCAGATATCCTTAAAATGCTAATAACATCATGAAAACAACAAAATGATCCAGGCTCATACTGTTTCTTTCTACTCCAGGATTTAGAGCCAGCTACTTTTGAAGGACCACTGATTTCTCTCACTGAAGAATAATAAAAGGGTCTACGCCCGGAAAGTGCCTCATTTGACTAGCGTTTGGAGTGAGGGTGACAACAGGTGACAACCTTTTTAAAGTCATGGGATCAGGTTTGTGTTCTCACTTTAATTCCACCTATACTAACTCCACTCTTACCTGTCCTATTATCGGTTTTATTTATTTTTTTATTAAATCATAAACACATAGATCACGTACACATTAATACATGTATGGGGTACAATGTGCTAATTTCATATAGAATTAGGAACGCTTACGTCACACTAGTTAATATACACCTCATCTCGTTTACTTAGTTATTGTGTTAAGACATTTATACTCTGTACTAATAGACCCGACATGTACCCTTGCATGATGCACCATAGGTGTGATCCCACCATTCACCCTCCCTTGATCTGGCCTTCCTCCTCCCCTCCCATCCCCCCTCCTCCCTCCTTCATCTTGGGCCATAGTTGTGATCTATTCTTCATATGAAAGTGTGAGTGATTGTAAATTGGTTTCATAATAGTACTGAGCACATTGGATATTTTTTCTTCCATTCTTGAGATACTTTACTAAGTAGGATATGTTCCAGCTTCATCCATGTAAACGTAAAAG
>CAUYRH010071060.1:0-15528 GCA_963574655.1 Perodicticus potto | reverse complement strand
TCTTAGAAGGGTACAGGCGAACCTTACTAAATGCAGAATACAAATGTCTTCATATAATAACTGAGAAAATGCCAGGAAGACTATGTTAATCAGTTTGATGAAAATAGTTCAGATTGTATATGAAACCAGCACATTGTACCCCTTGATTGCACTATTGCATATAGCTATGATTTAATAATAAAGAGAATAAAAAAAAAAAAAAAGAAAGTAGTTGATGTCTACGCCTCACCTCAGGTTAAAAATAAATAAATAAATAAATAAATAAAAAGTTTTCTGAATTTTATTTATACTTTATTAAAAACATTTACATTAAAAAATATTGCAAAAAAAGATATGAAGAGGCAGCACCTGTGGCTCAAAGGAGTAGGGTGCCAGCCCCATATGCCAGACGTGGTGAGTTCAAACCCAGCCCTGGCTAAAAACTGCAAAAAAAAAAAAAAAAAAAGAAGAAGAAAAACAAATTGTATCATACTTCACATATCCGTGAAACACACAGGTGGAAGTGAATTTAAGAATAAATCTATAATACAAATGTATTTAAAAAATAAAAATACTATGCCCCAATTTAGATGGTAAACATATGAGTGTTTTTACTTTGAGAAAATCAATTAATCCACCTATCATTGGTTTGTGTATTTTTTGTGTATATGGATATTATTTTCAACATTTACTTTAAATCAAAACACTAGAGAAGACAAAATGCTATGATTTTTAAAAGTAGCTTTATTTTTAAAGAGAATACTTGAAATGAGCTAAATATTGACACAGATGAACTTCCTCCAAAGTGACAGGGCAATTTCATGTTAGTAGCAAGAGAAGAAAAATTAAAAACAGTAAGCTGGTGAAAATGTTATGTGTGTATTACAAGGTTTTTATATTTGAAACAACAGAAATAATGTCTAAAAGAATAAAAAAGGTATTGAAATTTACGTAAGAGGAGTTAAACATCAAACATAGTTAGCTATTTAGCACTCACGGGAATTCCTATTCCTCAAATATTTGTTGACTATTTTGATAAAGAAAGAATTTCATTGATTCATCTGTGTTTTTTTTTAATGTATTTGATAACTTTGGCTACTTAGATCTACTTCACCACCTTCACCACTCATAGCACAATGCCTAAAGAAACTACAGTTAACAGAAATAGTTGGGTATTATTAAATGCTCTCTTATTAAATGAATAATCTAAAAAGTAATAAAAATAAAAAATAATAAAACAACTGATTTCCCCATGAAAAAATACAAACTACTGGATACACAGTGAGAATCATTGACTTTGAAATCCCAAGACCAGGGGTGGGAAAGTTGGAGCCTTAACACCACATGTAGCCAACCTATGGGGTCATTAAGTATGGCCTTTTGATTGAATCCAAATTTTACTGAACAAAGCCTTTTATCTTTAATAATACAATTTTTTTCACCTTTTATATTTTTATTTTATTTTTAAAATTAACATGTTTAAAACACAAAAGAATAAAATAAGTTTCAATGAAATAATCCCCCCAGACTGACCAGTACAATGAGAACATTAGTAAGCCAGTAAGCGATAAGGGCTAAACTGACAGATACTACCCTCACGATTTCTTTCAACCTCCCCCCGCAACAACTGGTGCCATTATCAAATGAGGCTCATTAGCAAGAGTTTATATGGGTCGAGGATGCCAGTCTGTTATCAGCTTTTGTAGAGGAATTTGTAAATAGTTTCCCAGTAAGAAACTGCTGATGGAAGAAAACATTATTTTAGCGAAGATTGGAAATTGCAATATTATCTTGTTTCTGCTAAAGATGATTCGTTTGCTTTGTGATACTGCAATATCATTAATGAAATTCAATGCTCATCAGCATTATAACCTTTTTAAAACTCACAAATATTTCAGATTAGAGAGATAGATGTAAAAGAGTCAGATGTGAAAGGTTGTATTGCAGAAATTAAAGATGAAAAGCAAAAGCAAAGACAATTCTTTCAAGCAGCAATAAAACCTGGAAATAATGCCACTGAGACAACTTACAAAGTTGATTACATACTCTGGGGAAAAAAGGGGAAGCCATTCAGTGATGTAGAAATTGTGAAAGAATTCAGTGTTGAAGTTGTAGGATATTTAGACCCTGATAAAGTTTTAAACTACAAACAAATGCCTTTTTAAAAAGAGAACCATTACTAATTAGCAGCATGAATTAGCCTTCAACTTAACAGAACAGCTTCATACAATACTTCAAAAGGAAAACATGTATTATTCAACTACTTTGGATGAATCAACTCATACCACTGACTTGCACAGGTTTTATACTTCACTTGGGTCATAATAGAAGATTTTCTTTCCTATAAAGAGTTACTCACTTTGGGCACTCTTGCGAACAGAGCAGAGGGAATAGATATCTTTGAAAACTTTCAAGATAAATGTCATGAAGCTGGACTGAATTTGGTAAACTTAGTGAGTGCATGTACAGATGTGCACCTTCCATAACAGGAAAATATGAAGGGTTTATTGCATAGATAGAAAAAGTATTAACAGATCCAGATGTTCTCATTTCTTTTCATTGTATCTTTCATCAGCAAAATCTCTGTGTGAAAGCTACTATTGTGACACTTTACAATAAGTTATATGTATTATTAACTATATTTCTGTAAATGCAACATGCATGCTCAGTTTCGTAACATGCTAATGTTGAAGGATAATGTAGTCAGTGTGGATTTGCCTTTCCATTCTAAAGTGCATTGGTATTGCAGGGGCAGGTGTTAGCCAAAATTTTATCTCTGCAAGAACATGTGAAACCCGAATGATTTGCTGCGGGCACAGTGGCTCATGCTTATAATCCTAGCACTCTGGGAGGCCAATACAGGAGAATTGTTTTTCGTTTTTTTTTTTTTAATTTTTATTGTTTATGAAATCACAGCTGTGTACATTAGTGCAATCATGGGGTACAGTGTGCGGGCTTCATTTACAATCTGAAATATTTTCATCCAACTGTTCGACATAACCTTCATGGGTAAACGGGAGAATTGTTTAACATCAAGAGTTAGAGACCAGCATGAAGGGAAACCCCATCTTTACTAAAAATAGGAAAATCAGCCTGCTGTGGGGATTCACACATATCTTCCCAGCTACTCAGAAGGCTGAAGCAAAAGGATTGTTGAGTCCAGGAGTTTAAGTTTGGTATGAGCTAGGCTGAGGCCACGACACTCTAGCCCAGGGAACAGAGAAAGACTCTGTCTCAAAAAAAAAAAAAAAAAAAAAAAAAAATCAAAACAACTTGAATACTTTTTTGCAAAGTAAAACTAATTCTATATACAATAATGGCAAAAAATCCAAACACTTCAAAAAAGCTATCACTTTTTCAAAAGCTGGAACACATTCTTCTTAGCAAAGTATCTCAAGAATGGAAGAAAAAGTATCCAATGTATACAGCCCTACTATGAAGCTAATTAATAGCTTTCACATGAAGGCTATAACCCAATTATAGTACAAGAATATGGGGAAAGAGGCAAGGGAAGGAAGGGGGAGAGGAAGGTGGGTGGAGAGAGGGTAAATGGTGGGATCACACTTACGTGCATCTTAGAAGGGACAGGTGAAACCTACTAAATGCAGAACACAAATGTTTTCACATAATAAATGAGAAAAATCTCATGAAGGTTATGTCAAACAGTTGGATGAAAATATTTCAGATTATATATGAAGTCCGTACACTGTACCCCATGATTGCACTATTGTACACAGCTATGATTTAATAAATAAAAAAAAAACCTCTTCAAAAGGAAACTTCAAATGAACACCTTAGCAAAGATCATTGATGAGCAAGATGATATATAAAAATCATTTGAAGAATATGCAGCTATTACAGATCCATTAACTGGAGACTACAGTGAAAGATTCACTAAGAATCATGAAATTGCACTCAAATTAGCATTTCAGCCTCACCTAGTGGATATCACTAAGGCACCTGAAGAACTACAGATGAAGTTGAATGAGTAGATGACAGTTTAAAGTCACATTTTTATGTTAAGAAATATCCCATTGAAATATGAAAAAAATATAGTAGAACACCCATACCTTCAACAACATGTTTGAAAAACGCTTTCTTGCCTTTGAACCACTTATTGTTGGGAATCTACATTCTCCCACCAGACCCAAATCAAGATGCCCTTAACATCACAAATGACTGATACTTACCTAGAGGATCTACTGAAACTGCAGACCTCCATGCTACAGCCAAATATTCGAATGCTTCCCCCCAAAAGGTAGACATAACAAAGTCATTTAAAGTTTAGTTAATTGAAAAATTAACAAATGGTTTTAATTTTATGAAATTATTTTGAAATTAGATTTTTATAAAATATATATTTTTAAGTATACTCAATTAGATATACTGAATGTATATCTATTTATAAATGTATAAAATATACATTTTAAGTATATTCAATTAGATATACTTAAAAATGTAGATTATTTTATAAAAATCTAATTGTTTACAGCTAAATTAATGCAGCCTTCCAATATGAAAAGGTTCCCCATCTCTGCTCAAGTCTTTTGACTAACATGGTTATGAGTTTGTAACACATTTCATCAGAGTTGTTCTGGTTTATTTCAGAAAAAGAATTACAAAGCAAATCAACATACAAAAGAAAAGGAAAGCCAAGGAGAATTTTCAGTAAATGTTTTTACCTGAGAAGGTTATCTCCATATATATAGCAGGATTAGCAAATTTCACAAGAAGCAGTAAGTAAGAAACACTATTTTTGTTTTGTTTTGTTTTGCTTTTCTTGAGATAAGAGTCTTACTATGTCACCCTCGGTAGAGTGCCATGGTGTCATAGCTCACAGCAACCTCAAACTCATGGGCTTAAGCGATTCTCTTGCCTCAGCCTCCCAGTAGCTGGGAATACAGACGCCCACCACAATGCCTGGCTATTTTTTTGTTGTATTTGTCATTGTTGTTCTAGCAGGCCTAGGCTGGGTTCAAACCTGCCAGCTGCAGTGCATGTGGCTGGCCTCCTAACCACTGAGCCAAGAAACACTATTGTTGAAGCAATCGTTCAAAGACTGTGAAATAAAGAAACGTTTTATGAAATCTTAGACATTCCATAGCACTCACTCATTGTGCAGCCTGGGGCAAGATGTATTTTGGTGATACACATGTCTCTCTCAGTAAGAACTTACCACAAGAACTTGATGAGATTCATATAAAGATTGCAGAAATTTTAGATATACATAATATCCATTTGACCCTTAAAGTCAATAAAATTCCCATAAAATAATATCAAAGACTAAAATGGGACAAAAATAAATCTCATTATTCAATTTTATTTGGCTTGTTTTATCCATAAAGAGATCATCACTTTTTTAAGAGGGAAGGGGTCGGGGGGAGGAAGGCATAGTACATAATAAATATTTAGATGATTATTAGTCTTATACTTCTAAATATAGGAAAAAACAATATTCACCCAGCCCAGTCCATTTTAAAAAATAATTTTTAAAAGTTCTTAACAATAAGGTCAAAGACAATTTACTCTTTTCTAATAAATATCGGGTGAAATTTTACTCGTTGCATATCTAGATCTTTCTCTCAAAGAGAAATCAAACTCAAAAATGAGTTACTTTCTAACTCAGATCCCATAATGGCAGCTCTAGAGAGTAGTAAGGTAAAATAGATTTAAAAAATACTCTGGCTTCAAATGTGACTTTGTAATGCCCAACAAAGAAAAAGTCAACCAACAAGTTTAATGTAACCATATACATCTAAAATAAAGATTCCCTAAAATAAAGCACTTGAACTTTCCAATACACATCTTATGCCTTCAAATATCTGAGGATGAATTAAAATTCACTTTTAAACTATGAAGAGCATTAGTTTATTAAAGCCATTTTTCTTCTCTCTATACATAATATTCCTAGGATCATTCTCCAGCCTAATGGTCTCCTCTTTATCATTTCTCTAACTCATTTGATATAAGACATTTTAAGATATATAGCCCATTTTGTATACAACTTATTTAATTAGAACTTCAAGAAAGTGAATACAAGATAGTCAAAGCAACGATTCAGAATCTTTTTCGATTTCCCATTCTTCTTAGATAATTGCATAAAATATTTTAAATTAGGATGGGTCATGAAGAATTCTGTTTAAAAATGTTTTATTATAAGATAGTGATCTGAATTATATACCATTACAGAATAAAATCCTAGGGTGTAATAGATAGGTGCCAATGAGAAAGGCCCTAACTCTGAAGTTCAGGTTTCCATCTCCAATGAATAGCAGATCCAAATCCTGTTCTAAACCATGATATTAAAAGCAAACTGAGCAAGATACTTGGAGAATTGAGGGCACTACTATATGTATCCCCTAAAAGAGAGAGCTGACTAGCATTGCTCTCTTATGTAACATTTCATTTTTCTTCATTAAGCAGAGTAAATAGAAAGGAAAGGAAGGCACTTTCCTCATGGGCTTTACTATCTTCAGAGTTTCCAATCACTATGTAATAAATATTAAGGAATATAATGATTAAGAAAGCACATTACCCTTGCCTTACTGGGAATGTCACCTCTGAGAAGAGGCAGGAAGTGAGTTCTCCATCAAGAATGTCAGTCAATTTTACCTCAAATATTTCTTGAGTCCACTTTTCCTATCTTCATTGTCACCACTTTCTATATCAAGTCCACATTATAGGCCCAGGGTGTTGGCTCATGCCTGAGGGGCCTAGGCAGGTGAATTGCCAAAGCTCACAGAATCCAGACCAACCTGAGCCAGAGGGACGCCTGGCCTCGAAAAATAGCACAGCATTGTGTTGGGTGCCTGTAATCCCAGCTACTCAGGAGGCTGATGCAAGAGAAGCACTTGAGCCCAATAGTATGAGGTTGCTGTGAGCTGTGACACCAAAGCACTCTACCAAGGGCAACAAAGTGAGACTCTGTCTCAAAAAAAAAAAAAAAAATCCACATTATAATTTTATGTAGGTATTTGAAATAGTCTACTAACAAATTTCCTACAATCTACTGTTTCCTCCAAAACATTACCACTATTCCATTTAAAGGCACTTATTAAAAAGTGAATCTACACATAATATCGATACACTTGAAACCCTTAACTGAATTCCCACTTCCAGGATAATCACTCCAAAACATTAGCATGGCCAAACATAGCATCCGGCTGGCCTATCAGTTGGGAAAATCTCCAGGCAGGTTTCTTGTAATTAAAAATTAATGAGCTAATTATCTAGCTTAGGAAATTAGGAAAGAGAAAGGAAAAAAATAAACCCAAAGAAAACAAAAAGAAGGAATTATAGAAGAATAAGCAAAAATAGATCAAGTAGAGAACATAGAGTTTTAATAAAGCCAAAACTTGGTTCTTTGGAAGAACTAGTAAAAGCAACAAACCAAGATTGAACAGAAAAGGGAGGAAAATCCTCTAATAGTAAAGTAAGCAAAGAGGGTCATAACTATAAATTCAGCCAGAATTAGCACTATAATCAAATAAGAAAAAGTTTATGCCAGTATATTTGAACACTTAGACAAAATGAGTAAGCTTTAAAAAAAGTAGGAAGTGACAAAGCTGTGCCTAGAGGGAACTGAAACTTAACTGCTTCCATATCATGATGAAAATTAAATCTGTGAAATCTAACACCCAGCACCCACCCCCAAAATAAAAAGAGCTCTGGAATTTTTATTAATATTACTGATTTTTATCAAATCTTCATGAAACAGGTTATTCCAATTCAATACTTTTTTTTATCAGAGAAGAGAAATAAAGAGAATTAGCCCATATTCATTACGGAATAGGATAACTTTTATATCAGTGTCCAAAAAAGAACAATATCAAAAGAGTCAGTTTTCAAGGCAACCAGCTAATGAAAAGGGTGGCAAGCCTTCAAACGTTTTCTTAGTATTGAAAACTAAATTAAGGAAAATAAATCGAGACCAAGTTGTGTATTTTCGGGTAAGGTTCCTTTAATTTAGAATATCAAATTATAATATTTAACGCATGAGATACAATGAGGAATAAATGTGAGGTATTTTAATTAAACTAATGAAAGAAAAGAGCATTCCATGGATTCAACATCCCTTTATGTTCTTAACAAACTAAGAACAAAAGCATCTATTGTTAATGTAATGCAGATGTCATCACAAAGATTCATAGGAAATATCCTCAATACTGAAACATAATCAATCAGGAACAAAAGAAAGATCATAGATATTAAAATAACAAAATAAAAAGAAGGAAAAAGATAAGAATTGGAAAGGAATAAAATATCATTTGCATTGAAGATTATAGAAAATTTACCACAATACATGAAAATTAACTAGATATATAACGTACTTTATAAAATTAATATACAAAATAAGTTCAATTTCTCTATTTGAACAGAAAGCTGTAAGACATTTTAAGTTAAAAAGATAATGTGTCCAATAGCATTAAAAATATAAGATGCCAAGAAAAAAATATCTAACAATACCTAACAAAGAAATCTAAGACATTCTGCAAAATTGAATTCCTATTCCACCAAATATAATCTTAAGGTAAATAAAATTGCCATTGGATTAATTCCAGATAGTTTAAAGGCTTAACTGTGAAAGGTAATATGTATGTGAATATCTTCATGTCCTCAGGGTAGGGACATATTATAACAAGACATACATATACAAACAAAAAGACTAAAAGATGTATAAGTTAAAATATATTGAAGTTAAAAATTTCTAGCTATATTAATATACATAAAATTACTGAAATGACAAAACAGCTTTGTTAAAAATAGTGGCAACACACACACACACATATATAATATATATACATTATATATACATTGCATATGTATATGTGTATATGCAAAATACATTATATAGAGAGAGAGAAAAAGAGAGTATATAATATTACTGACCAGAATATATAAAATCCAACTACTACTGATTAGGGAGAGGATGGGAAAAATAAAGTTATAGTCATCAACAGATATTTTGCAGAAGAAGATAGCTATAGATAAAGAATAAATATTCAACAAGATGCATTTGTGTTTAGGAAGTACAAAATTAAAACACACTGAAAATGCCTTGCTCCAGATTCAGCAATTCTACTTAGAATTGCACTCTAAAGAAATCTTTGCACATATTCACCAGGAAACTTCCCAGCATCTTAGTAGTAGTGTGAAACTGAAAACAACTTAAATGTCCATCAATGCCAGAGTAGACAAACTAGCCATGATATATTCATAAAACAGTAACCTATAAAGCTGAATAAATTAATAAATTACAAGTAATCAATGTAGATTACATTTTAAAGTATCACTTTGGGTCTCTATAGATTATACACAGATCATATTTTGAGATAGAAAAATACAACTATATCACATATGTTTCGGCACCTGTGTATATACACATGTGTGTTTCCACATATAGTGAAGATATATGTAGTCATGCATCCTTAACAATGGTTAACATTCTGAGAAATGCATCATCAGGTGATTTTGTCATTATGTAAACATCATATGAATACACCACACACACCTAGATAGTACGTCCTACTACACGATTAACACTGCAAGACCCTGTCTCTACAAAAAATAGAAAAATCAGCCAGGCTCCATAGTGCACACCTGCAGTCTCAGCTAAGGAGGCTGATGCAGGACTGCTTGACCCCAGGATTTGGAGATTACAATGAGCTATGACGACACCATTGCATTCTGGCCTGGGTAACACAGTGAGGCCCTATCTCAAAAAAAAAGAAAAAATAAGCAAAATAACAAGTATAGTATAGTACACACATAAACCAAAAGCATAGTCATTTATAAGCTTTATGTACTGTACATAATTGTGGTGATATAATTTTACATGACTGGCAGTGCAGAAGGTTTGTTTACACCAAGTTCACCACAAAGATGTGAGTAATACATTGCACTATGACATAGTGAAGACTCTAACAACACTGGATGATAGGAATATTTAAGCACCATTATAATTTTATGAGACCATCATTATATATGCATGCATTCAGTCACTGACCAAAGCCTTGGTATGTGGTACTTGAATATATACATATATATGTATATGATGCATATGAAAAATCTGTAAAGATAAAGAAATCATTAGCATTCAAAATAGTGGTTTTCTTTTAGAAGGACAGGGATGCAAGGGGATCTTTCAGAATCATGAACAATCTATTGCTTCTTGATCTGGGAAGAGGGTACTATGATATTATGTTATTACTCCTTAATATGTACCTATATATGTTACATATGCTCTTTTATATTTGTAACTTTTCTATGGTTTCAATGTGTCCCCCAATTTCACAGTATTAAGAGGTGGGTCATTTAAGAGATAATTAGACCATGAAAGTTTTGACCTCACAAATAGATTAATGTCTTCATCAATGAGGGCGTGGGTTTATTATCTCTGGAGTGGATTCCACGCAAAAGGAATCCTCCCTTCTCTCTCTCTCCCTTCCTCTTGTTGCCATAGTGCCTTTTGCCATGGGATGGCACTGTAAGAAGGCCCTTTCCAGATGTAGGCACCTTAATATCTAAATTCCCAGCTTTCAAACTGTGAGCCAATAAATTTCTCTTCATTATAAATTCCCTAGTCTTTGGTATTCTGTTAAAGTAGCAACATGGACTAAGACAAACTTACCTCATATTATAAATGGAAATAAACATATTAACATAATTTTTCCAATTAACAGACTGAGGTATAAAGGATCTCTGTCCAATTTAACACCAATTAATAGTTTTAAACTGGTCATAAATTCCTAATAAATTATATTTAGAGTGAGGATTACTAAATAGTGGTACACGCAATACTATTTAGCCATAAAAAGGATGGTGATTTAGTATCCTAGTAACAACCTACATGGAGTTGAAAAACATTCTCCTAAGTGAAATATCTCAAGAATGGAAAAACGAACACCACGTGTGCTCAATACTAATCTGTAACTAGTCGAACAGCTCTCATGTACGTGTATGGAAACAAAACTCAAAGGAAGTTAAGTGGGATGGGGTTGCAGAGTAGATTCACAACTTAATGGTTTAATACACATGTTCTGGGTGGATCGCACATGTAGAAGTTTGATCTAAAATCTACAAAAGCAAATTATGTCACCAAAGTGTATGTACATTTGTAATATTCTGAAATTAAAAAGTCTTTAGACCAAAAAGTAAAATGAATAAAAAATTTTAAAAAACAGAGTAAGGATTTTTTTTAACTTGATAACCTATAGCACATATGCCTAATAGAGAAACTGAGAAAATATTAAATATGTTTTTAACATATCTTCTGCCATGTAGTATTTCAATAGAGTTCCAAAAGTTATGACCAAAATACTAAGTTATGAAGTAAATATATAAGAATTATTATGTATTTTGAAAAGATGGAGACTTTACATCTTTTGTACTAAACTGGATGGAGGTGGAACACATTCTTCTTAGTAAAGAATCTCAAGAATGGATAAGTAAGAATCCAATGCACTCAATTCTAATATGAAGACAGGAGATGAGCTAATACTTGGAGGGTGGAGTAGGGGAGGTGGAAGGGGGGTGAAGGGTCATGGTGTATGGCACCCCTCTTGCAGGCAGGACACAGTTACAAGAGGGACTTTACCTAACAATCGCAATCAGTGTAACCTTTCTTTGTACCCTCAATGAATACCAAACAATAAAAAAAAAAAAAAAAGAATTATTAAGCAAGGAATAAAACTCATCATTTGCTATAAATATGATTCTACTACATAATAAACATAGAGAACTTTTAAATAAGAGTTTAGCATATTTGCTAACTATAAGCATAATTTAAAAAGGATTTCTATAAATGTGTTATGGAAATAAAAAATTAAATTTTATAATATACTATTTAGAATAGGATCAAGTGCCAAAATGTGCCAATAAATAAAAAAGCATAATTTATGAAGAATACTTTCTTAGTTATTGACTGATATCAAGAAGATTTAAATGAAACAATAAGCCATGATCATAAACAGAAATAGAATTGATAATTCAAGATGTCAATTTTCCTCTTAAATCTATAAATTCTGTGTAATTTTAACCTAAGTTTCAGCGAAGTGTTCAAGAAACATAGCAAGCTGATTTTAGAATACTGCATATGTGCAGAAACAAAGGTCAAGAATAGTTAGACAATTTAAAAATGAAGACCAATATGAACTCTACCAGATATTAGATTTGATTATAAATTAAAGTCATAAAGATTGCATGTTATTGAGATAGAGACAAACAAGCGGAAAAAAGAAACAGTCCACGTACAGCAAAATACATCAATGCACAAATAGAGACGTGAGATTTGCCTCACTTTGTATTACAATTTCCTGGGTATAGGAAAGAATATTCACTGTGGGAGGAAACAATGATTGGACCTTTGCTCACGTAATATATAAAAGTGAAATACAAAAGTATTAAAGCCTTAAGGTAAAAAACATAAATTTAAAACCATATTAGAAAATATAGGACAATATATTAATGGCCTCAGGGTAGAAAAGGATGTCTAAAACAAAACAGATAAACCACAGTGGAAGCTGGTTACAAAGAGAAACTCTGAGCATCCAAACATGCCAAAGCAGTAAGAAGTCAACCTAGGAGGTTATTTGTTATTATATATACACACGTATATATAACCTGAAATGTGTATTATTGAGACTATAGAAATAACTTCTTAAAATTAGTAAAGCATTAATTTGTAAAGTTAATCTATGAAAGCTTTTTGTATAATGATATTTGTTAAAACTGAAGAAGTTTACATATCCTATAACTCAGCATTTCTACTCCCTAGAGAAATAGTAATTGAAAATTACCAGAAATAGAAAAAAAATGGGAATAATATTCATCAACAGAAGAGATATTTTGTCTATTTGGTAATTCAATAGACAAAATGGAACTAAAGGATCTAAAACTAGGTGTTACCATAGATAAATTTCACAAACATAATGTTTATTGCAAAAGGAGAGATGAATATAAGTATTTTTTATAATTATGTACTATAATGTTAAATATGCAAACATACATAGTTTGTTGACACATGCATATTTAGTGATAATATAAAATGTAAAAAATCCAAATCCTAGAAGTGCTTACTTCTGAAAAGATGAAGGAAACAATATTAGGGTTATAGAGAAGGGTAGCTAAAGGATTCAAATGTATTTTTAATGCTTCATTTTTTTAAATACCTAAAACAAGTGAAATGAAATATTATCATTAAAGTTGCTTGGTATGTACATAAGTGTTTGTTGTGTTCATCTTTGAATTTGTTTCTATTAAATAATAAATTACTGTATTTTAATAAACTGAACTTGAAAACAGTAAATGCATATGTCTAAAACATTTAAATAGAACATACATAATAACATTTATAATAATAAAAATGTATCTGTTCTACCTTTCCTGACCTCCAATCATGCTCCTAAGGAAAACCAGTTTCAATTACTTTAGTTTGATCTTCTATACTGCTAAATAATATGCCTTCCTATTTATTTCTTACTGTATTAATTTTTTAGAGACTGTTGATAATTAGTTGAAACCTTGCACACACACGTACTTTATGTCCTCCAAGAATAATTACAATAGGACCTCATAAATTGACCACACAAGGAATTGTCAACATAAAGAACTGTCCTGCTATGTACATGTGATATATATCTGGTCTATGAAAATCAGGTCAACTTAAGGAGGTGGCCAATGTAGGGAGGTGGTCCACTGTGGAGGTTCTACCACATATCTTTATCTTTAATTCCTCTATCATTTGTCTCTGGAAATTTGTACACACCAGCTTTTTCTGTGTGTTCTATCAACTCTAGATAACATTTTCCAACCACAGAAATTTTGAGGATATTTGCACACCAAGCCTTCTCTTGACTCCCTTCCAGTTGTTATCTTCTATTTTTATTCTTACATTATTGAGGGTTTTTAGCCGAATCCAAGTCTAACCTTCGAAATACTTGATTAAGGCCTTCAAGCTTTGTTAAGGAACCTAACAATTGAAAGCTAATCACCAATAATTTTATCATTGTGATTATATAAGCACTTTTACTGCATAGGTAAATTATATACTATTATATTTCTGCTCATATGTAAATTATTTTTTTATTATTGGCTCTGCAATTTCAATGAAATTGTCTTCATTTCATTATTGAACTAATTAAAGCTTTGACAATTAAGTTTGTGAATTTGCCACCATTTACTAACTTTGGGAAATTAAAACACAGTACAAAAAACTGTTCAAAAAACTTGATAAGGTTTCATAACCTTGGTGTATCAGTGTCTTACAGATGTGTTTGTGTCCATGTGTGGAGATGTCTTGCTGAGTTCCATTCATTAATGTTGTTTTGTGTTTTTGTGTACCCATGAGAATATTGAAGCTTGAATTAAAGCAACTAACAAACATTCATAAATTTCTTGTTAAACTTGTCAAGAGTGGAAATAAAAACAAGGACATGTTAGTCCACATTTTTGGAATTAATAGAATGAAAAACATGCCAGTATACAAATGGATTGCACATTTTCCATGGGAGAGAAAGCATCATTGATGAAGACATGTCAGGAGGGCCAGTAGTGAGCAGAACTGATGAAAACATTGCAAAAATTCATCAAATTGCACATCAAAATCATCAGCTAACTATGAGAAGCATAGCAGACCAAGTAAACATCAGATTGAGAAAATCATTAGCTTTCTTGAGCACAGCAAAAACGAAGACACAAGCTACCAAATCCTGTGGGATACTGCAAACACAGTTCTGAGAGGAAAATTTATCACTTTATATGCCTACATTTGAAAAACAGAAAGAACACATCAATGACTCACAAGCCATCTTATGGAATTGGGAAAAGAAGAATAATCTAAGCCTAAACCCAGCAGAGAAAAGAAATATCCAAAATTAAATCAGAGATCTCTGAAACTGAAAACAAAAGAATCATTCAGAAAATTAATGAAACAAGGAGTTGTTTTCTTGTAAAAATAAATAAAATAGATGAACTTTTCGCCAGACTAACTAGAAATAGAAAAGTAAAATCTCTAGTAACCTCAATCAGCAATGATAAAGGGGAAATAACAGCTGATGCCACAGAGATACAAGAGATCATCTCTGAATACTACCAGAAACTCTATTCCCAGAAATTTGACAATGTGAAGGAAATGGATCAATATTTGGAATCACACCCTCTTCCCTAGACTTAACCAAGAAGAAATAGATCTCCTGCACAGACCAATTTCAAGCACTGAGATTAAAGAAATAATAAAAAAATCTTCCAACAAAAAAAATGCCCTGGTCCGGATGGCTTCACACCAGAATTCTATCAAACCTTCAAGAAAGAGCTTACTCCTGTATTGCAGAAATCATTCCGAAAAATTGAGGAGGAAGGAATATTCCCCAACACATTCTTTTTTTTTTTTTTTTATTGAATCATAGCTGGGTACATTAGTTCAATCATGGGGTACAGTGTGCGGGCCTCACATACAATCTGAAATATTTTCATCCGCCTGTTCAACATAACATTCATGAGATTTTCTTGTTTACTGTGTGAAAACATTTGTGTTCTGCATTTAGTAGGTTT
>CAUYRH010071058.1:0-15085 GCA_963574655.1 Perodicticus potto | reverse complement strand
GATATATATTTCTTTCTCCTCCCTCCTGCCCTCACGCCCCCCCGACTCCCCTCCTTCCTTCTTTCCCAACCTCCTAGGCTGCTTCCTTCTTTCTCTCCCAACTGCCCTCCTTCCTTCCTTCCCTCCCTCCCTCCGTCCCTCCTTCCTTCATTTCCTTCCCCCTTACCTCCGTCCTTCCTTCCTTCACTCCCTCCTTCCCTCCTTCCTTCTTTTCCTTCCTCCTTGCCTCCTTCCTTTTCTTCCCTCCCCCCCTCCTTCCCTCTTTCCCTTGTTCCCTTCCTCCTTCCTTCCCTCCCTTCCTCTTCCCTTCCTCCTTTTTTCCTTCTCTCCCTCCCTCCTTCCCTCCTTCCTTCTTTCCCTCCCTCTTTTCCTCCTTCCTCCTTTCCCTCCCTCCTTCCCTCCTTCCTTCTCTCTTTCCTTCTTTCCCTCCCTCTTTCCCTCCTTCCTCCTTTCCTTCCTCACCTCTTTTCACAAATATTTATTGAGCACTCACTTATCCCAGGCAGCAGACAAGCAACGGCAGACATAGTACAATATTGTAAACGTAATTTTGCAGAAGAGACAGAACATTTCTGTCACATTTGCCCTGTATCCTAAGAATTTATAACTTGTCCTTTAATTTTCTTAAGAGTCTCCATGGGATCCGGTGCCAGAACTCAAAAATCCTAGAAAAACACATATTTGATAAACTTGATGAGTTACTAGAAATGTACTTAGTGTCTAAAAGAGTGTGTGGTTGCATGGTGTATAGTAAGTAATCCTTCTTCCTCCAGAATATTTACTGAATAAATGGATGAATAATGAAGTTGGAAAGACAAGCAGAAACTGGGTTGTGCATCTTAGAAGGTGGCACTATTTCAGCAAAGCAAAAAGCCTCAGGCCATTTCAATAAGAATATGCCTTCTTTGAAGTATATAAGCCATGACAACCCAAAGGCAAATAACTCGACAACTTGCATTCTTGTTTTTCTATTTTCAAGATTTCAAGGAGTAAAAGTTAGTGTTGTAAGTATAGTAGGATTCGTACACCAAAATTTTACTGTATTAACCCATCTTTTCAAGAGTGCTGATTGAACCTAAAATAGCCCATTAGAAAGTAAAAGGTGTTGAATAAACTTTAAATCCAGTCATGTCTAATTGGATGTCATTAAGCTGGCAAATGAACATTTATCCAGATAAAGCAATCAGTGCAGATAGTCTGTCTAGGTACTTTAAGCTCATGTTTCCTGTAAGTTTTTTGGATTTTAATTTTCCAGTTAGCTCCTTCTACTGTCCTTCATAGTGGTTTAGTACGGACACAAACTTGTTTCCTGAATAGACAGACAGCTCCATTATTGAAAATACTTTGCTAAAGAGAACAACATTTATAATAAGTATAGCAGTTATTGAACACTGTGTGCCAGTCATATGCCAAAGTGCCTTGTGTTCTCATTTAATCCTCTGGGCAATCCTAGATGATTACACTTAGTATATTGTTCAAGGTCAAATATCAAGGAAGTAGTGAAAATGGGTTTTGAGTCAAGGCCTTTTGACTGAGAGCCTGAACTCTTTCCTGTGCAGCTCACTGTAGTAGGTTAGATTGTGTCCTCCCAAAAGATAAGTTCAAGTCTTAAATTCTAGTGCCTGTGACTTTGACCTTATTTGAAAATATGTCCTTTGCTTATGAATTAATTGCAGATCTCAAGATGAAATTATTCTGAACTTTGGGTGTGTGAAAATCCAGTGGCTGATATTCTTATCAAAAGAGAAACACACCAAGAAGTCCACATGAAGGCAGAGATTAGAATGCCTTTTTGACGTGCAAGAATGCCTGGGGCTATTGGAAGCTGGAAGAAACAAAGAAGGATTCTCCTCCTTTAAAGTCTTTGGAGGGAGTGTGTCCCTGTCAACAACTTGATTTTGGACTTCTGGCCACCAGAACTTAGAGAAAATAAATTCCTGTTGTTTTTGTCACCCATTTTATGATAATTTGTCATTGCAGCCTTGAGAGACTAACACATGCTGCCCACCTGACAGACACCCAATCAACACTGCAAGAACAACTGAGTAAATGACTTGAGGAGTCAGTGAGTGGTAACCAGTTCTCTAGGTCAAAGCACTGAATTTTAGAAATGTAGTGTTGCACCTATATCTTGCTGGGTGAGTAAACTGAGCTATAAAGAAGTCAAAACACCTGTCCAAGCTACCAAGATGAGTCAAGAACCCAACCTCCTGAGCTCCACTCCTTCCCACCTGCCACCAAGTACTTCTATGCTGTCAGAGTCACTCTGAGGCAAACAAGTGGTAATTAAATTTGGGTTGCATGAGACCATCATAATGGAGAAGTAGGAGAAGTAGCAGAGGAAAAGTAGGCTAGGGTGTTGCAACAGTTGAACTAAAAAATAAAAAGATACAATTTAAGAATCTCTTAACTCTAGTGTCGGTTGCAAAGACTCTCCCACAAGCTTGAAGGCTGTGGAGTGGGAGGCTAATGTGTCAACCTTATTCTCTTCTCTGCTTATCTCTGACAATTTAGTAGGGGAACACACCTGCCCTGAACCTCACCACCTCTCTGCCTTTGTCCACGCTGTACCCTCACCATCGTGTCTACATGTCACAATCTTACACTCCTTAACACTTAGCTCAAACACCAGCTCTCCTTAGATGCCTTGAGCTCTACTCATCTGTGTTTTTTAGCAGTTAGAGATCTCAGCACCCCTAAGGGCTTCACTTGTTGATCCTGGTCTCACATTGTACCAACCACAGAGCCATGGATTAAGTCCCATTTAATTTCTCTGAGTGTTGCTTTGTCCAATCATTTATTTGTCCAGTCACACAATCTTCAATCGTTTGTAAGTCACTATTATGTTCCCAGTAATGTTCTTAATGATGGGAAAGGAAAGAAAAAGATAGCTAGGATTCTGTCCTCAGAGATTATATTTGAGACTGGGAGAGACAGATAATAAACCAGTAATGAATTGTATAGTATTAGGTAGTGACAGGATGATGAAGAACAAAAACAGGGTGCCTAGGGGGATGGGGGTAATGTGATTGGGGGGTTCAAGGAAAGATGGAGGAAATGACACTTTCACTGGGGTCTGGGTGAAAAGGAGAAGCCTATCTTGAGAGGATGTGGAGGAAAATCACTCCCAGCTGCGGAAGAAATGGTGGCCCCAGGATAGGAAAATTCTTGGTTTGTTCAAGAGACAGGATGGCCAGTATCAACTAATGAAAGGGTAATGGGAAAATAGTTATTACAGATGCATTTGAAAAGGTAGCTAGAGCAGAAGCTGAATGATCAGGTGGGCTGTGGAAAGGATTTTTTATTTTATTCTAGAAGTCATTGGAGAGTTCTCAAAAGGATAATGTCATAATCTTATTTACTATTGAAAATGGTCTCTTGGGCTGCTTAATAGTGTATGAGTAAGGAGTCAACAGTGGAAGCAGAAGACCATATGGAGACCACTGCAGTAGTCTAGGTAAGAGATGATAGCTCTAGGACTTGGTACAAAGCAGTAAAGATGGAGAATGGAGGCCAGAGTTAGGATACACTTTGGAGGATGGACTGGAAGTTGGGGGTAAATGGCAGGAAAGTGTTATTTCGGGATTACTTCTAGGGTTTTGCTTGAGCCAATTGAATTGCCATTTACTGAATGGAGGCTAACTCCACAAACCTATAGTGTCATGATCCAAGTGACCTCAATCCTCAGATTCATGAAGTCTACCTTTGTGAGGGAATAGACTGTAATGATTACAAATTTAAGCTCTGGAGGCAGGCATTGCTTTGGCTCCTGGCACTACCACTTCCTAGCTTGTGCACCCTTGGGAACATTTCTCAACTTCTCTGACTCAGTTTCCTCCAATAAAAAAATGAGCATTATTCAATGGTTGGTTGTTATTGTGAGATAATGCATACAAAGTGCTTCGTGTAATTCCTGGGACATTACACACCCAAATGGTGACACAGTCGTGTGCCATATAACAACATTTCAGTCAAGAATGAGCCACATATACTCTGGTGGTTTCATTAGGTTATAAATTCAATGTAGCCTAAGCATACATTGTTTATACAATTCACAATAGTACCAATAATGTCCTAGGCCTTCACATTCACTTACCACTCACTCACTGACTCACCCAGAGCAACTTCCAATCCTGTAAGTTCCATTGAGTTTAAGTGCCTTATACGTGTATGCCATTTTTTATCATTTATACCATGTTTTTACTGTACCTTTTCTATGTTTAGATAAATTAAGATAAATGAATACTTACATTGTGTTACATGTGCCTGCAGTATTTATTACAGTAGCATGCTATGCAGGTTGTAACTTAGGAGCAATGAGCCATACAATAGCCTAGAGCCTAGATGTACCATCCGGGTTTATGTACATATACTCTGTGATTCCAGAACAACAATGTTCACCTAATGACAGATTTCTTGGAGCATGCAAGATCTGACAATTAAATTTGCAAAGTGATACATATCTAATTGCTGACTATCACTATGGTCATGTTCAAGGTACTCCTCTTGGGAAGCTACACACCAACATCAGAACCTAGTCTATCCTTCAAAGCAATCTTGGTTCTTTTGTTTTGTTTTATTTTGGTTTTGAGACAGCGTCTCACTTTGTCTTCCTTGGTGAGTGCCATGGCGTCACGGTTCACAGCAACCTCATACGCTTGGGCTCAAAAGATTGTCTTTTCTCAGCCTCCGGGATAGCTGGGACTATAGGCTCCTGCCATAACTAACCTGGCTATTTTTAGAGATGAGATATTGGTCTGGCTCAGGCTGGTCTTGAACTCATGAGCTCAGGCAACCCACCAGCCTTGGCCTCCCAGAGTGCTAGGATTACAGGCAAGAGCCACCAGACACAGACTTTCAAAGCAATTTTGGAACTCTTTTTCTGGAATGGCCATCAGAGTTGTCATTGTACGAGGTCAATCAACTTTGTGAACTCATCCTAGAAAAAGTGTTTTGAAGGGTAGACAAGGTGCTGGAGATTTTCTTTCTTTCTTTCTTTCTTTTTTTCTTTTTTTTTTTGCAGTTTTGGCCAGGGCTGATACCCACCATCATCCCCGGTATATGGAGCCGGCACCCTACTCCTTGAGCCACAGGCACTGCCCTGTGCTAGAGATTGTCATAACTTTTTTTGACAAATTCTTCTGAATTTGGAAGACAAAGTTTCAAATATTTAGGAGAAATTCTCTTGGGATAAAGGAAATGGCTGTCATTTACCACTTCCACTATTTTTGGAAATGGACTGGCAATATACTCTTGAATTTCAGTATTACCAAAATGGCCCTATGAACTAGAGCTTAATGCAAGACTTTTGCATAGCAAGCACTGAATATATACCTTAATAATTAGTTTGAAGTAAATTTTTATGAATATTTTAGTATTTTTTTCCACTGAAAAATTGAACAGTGATCAAAAAATATGTAGAACTGGAAATATACAAACAAGAAAGGAGACTTCATTTGTATTAAATATTAGTGCAAACTTTATCCTCTTACTCTATAATTTTAATTTTCACAAAGCCTTGAATCACATTATTTAATATCACGGACAGACGTTTTTGGCATATTCCCCATGATGAATTATTTATATAACAATTTCTACTCTCATGAAGAATAAATGGTAATTGAATGAGGTTCTGTCATTTATCATGCCTTTGAGATTTGGTCAGTGTGAGTGACAGTTAAGTCTTGTCATTGTAGTTAAAGCTCTGCTTACTGAAATTCCAGATCAGTGTCCACAATGGTTTAGTGATTGTACCACATCTAAGACAATTAAGCTGCTTCTTGGAAATCAAATGGGGCTTGGAACAAAATTGGAAACTCAGAAATGTTGAGTTCAAAATGTAAATGAATTTCTTACGATAGCTACCAAGAGTGGAGAATAGCAGGCAAGTGCCTTACGTAATTAGGAATTCTTTTTATTGCTATGAAGTCTCTAGATTTAAAATTAGACTTCTTGTCAACCTCTGGGACTTGGTTGAGTCATGTAGAATTCTAATACAATAGAATCGGGATCTTTGCTTCCATATTTAGCCCCATTCAAATTTATTCTTTTTTATTTTTACATGCATACAACCCAGCTTAGCAACTGGTAATTACTGGGTAGAATAAAAGATATCGAGGATTTTTCTTAGATTGCAAGAAAGGTCTTGTCTGCAGAGCTATGTTTCTCATCTAATGAATTCTAATATGGTCAAAACTTGAATAGGACACTGAATTGTTGACAAAGCACACATGGATGAAAACGAAGACCTCAGGGCAATATACTGCCCCCATAACTTTTGCTCACCATCTTAGAAAACCAAATATTTGTTATGATAGTCAAATACTTTTCAGAAAGCTTGAACGACTTTAATAACAATTTTAAAATAGTTTTTGTGACCTACGAGTACTAGTGAGAAAAAAATTCAATGTGTATGTTTTGAATTACGGTAACGGGTCTTTGAATTTATGTAGGAAAGATCACATACCTTACATGTGACAGCCGTACATTCTGTTATAGAGCTATCATATCATATCAAATGGATGGTAAATGAACTTATAAATGGAAATGTATAATATGTCTTTGAAAGAGATACATTAACAGTATAATTTAGAATTAGTTAGGGAGTTTTATTAAATGTCCTTATTTATTAGTCATCTGTACCTCACGTTAAGGTAAGCTAGCATTTAATGGTCACAATACGGTTATGATCAAATAAAGGTTGTGATGAGGTTGCCAGCATATAATGTGGTCATTATGAAAGCTCTAAGTGGGACAATATGAAATATTTCTTTATATTCCAATTCCAACATATTTTTTACATAAAAGAATCTTGACCACATGAACATACTTCATAAAAAAGTTTATAAAGACCCTTTTACAACCGAGACAGCTGTTTTCCTTTTATTCTAATCTAATTCTTTTACCCATTATAGATGATCATTTCCCACCATAAAGAGGCTCATACATCCAAGGAAAAATCTTAAATTTGGTGATGTGGTGCAGATGTAGAATGGAAATAATCCTAAAAGTGAGGGGTATGCACAGGAATTCCATGTGACCTTCTCAGCTTTTGATTGTCAAGCAGGAAACAGGCAAGCTTCACCTTGAAAGATCAAATTTTATTTCTGAGTCAAATTAAAAAGATATTTGCTCTTATAACAGATTTAACATTACCTATCCATTTAAAAGATTGAGACATACATTGTTGGGTACCAAAGTTGTTAATAAGAAGTAAATTTTCTCATGTGAAGTAAAGAATGAACCAGAAAGAATAGCAAGAAAGGGTTTTAAGAAGAAAAGTCATAGAAAATATTCATTGAAAATGAACAAAATAAATTCCATATGAAATCACTAAATAATCTCTTCGCCTGAATTTTGTAATGAGTTAACAATTTTTCATATGGTTTTGGTTAGGAATATGGTAGTACCAATACCATCTAGTTCAATATTCTTATTTTCAAGGTGTGAGAGGAGAACCAGAGGAAAAAATGACATACTGTATCAGTTCGCTTTCACTGTTTAACAAACTATTTCCAACCTTAGTGTCTTCAAATGGCAATCTTTTGCTTGCTTATGATTTTGTGGGTTACCTGGGATAATTTTCTGATCTGCATTTGCTTAATTCAAGCTGAATGATCCTGAGTAGCCTGTTTGACATTCCTGAAAGTTAGAAGACTGGGCATTTATTCACATTCTGACTATATATGCTTAAATTTGGCATCAGCCAGCAGGCTAGCATAAACATGCTCATATGTGGCAGAGTGAGTTTCAGTAGCCAGAGGGAACAAGGTCTAATGTGCAAGAATTTTCCAAGCCTCTGCTTGTATTGTATTTGCTAATGTCCCATTGATCTAAGCATGTAACTCATCCAAGCTGGCTTTAGGACGTGTGGAAATAGGTGGGCAATGCCACATTGCAAATGAAAGTGCAAACAGAAATGAGAATATCCTTTGGCCATCTACAACACATGCCTCAATTACACATTTCATTAGCTGAACTAGGACTGGAATTCAAGGACTCTTTAAATTTTCTAGTTTAAAGTTTTTGTCTAAATTGAAATTAAAAGGAGTGTCATACAAATACAGCCAGTGATGCATATTTGGACTTCAAAAGTAAGACAGACTTAGCAGAACTGGGACTGCATGGTGGCCATATTTCAGGATATATTATAGGACTTTTCACCACCACAGATGATCTCAAGGAAGATTTCCAATAGTTCATAAGAGACTCAAGCTAATTTCTGGTGAGTGGGCTGTGCCAAGAGATGTTTTTGGCTAAGGCTGCTACTTGGATCCATAGGGTGGCAGCATCATGACTGCAGGTGTACCCAAGTTCTACCAGTAACTGGGAGTTTAGGATAGTGTCATCCTGGAAAGCAGGAGGTGGCTATTGAGATCTGTGTAACCTACTGAGTTGAGAGAAAGTTTCTCCAGCTTTTGCAGTGTTCATCTCTAGGGGGGAAGCCCTTCCTATAGACTACAAAGTGAGTGTCATACCCCGGAGTGCTGGGGGACAAAGTGGCTTTGGTTTTCTATTCCAAAAAAGGAATTGTAGTGCAATCAGAAACACAAAGCATCATGCCAGTCACATGAACTGAATGAAATCTCTCTTTTTTTTTTTTTTGAATGAAATCTCTTACAACAACAAAAATGGTCTATTCACGTCAAATAGTTTGCATATAATAGAATAGGTACTGCTGAAAGCACGTAAAAATAATAAATGCTGCTATTCATCAAGTATATATGGTGTGCCAACCCTCTCTTTAGCACTCATCTCGCCTCTAAGATTCACAGAAGATAGGTTTAAAACACCCATTTTCTAGATGAGAAGAGTAAGGCTTAGAGAAGTCATGTGATTTATTTGCCTTAGGTAACGTAACTATCTAGTGGATGAAGGCACTTGGCTGCTAACTCAAGTCTATCTAATACCAACTTCTGAGCTCTCTCTTCTAAGGCATCTTTCCTCACCTTGAATGCACCTTGATGTACTTCTCTGTGCCTGGCCTGGACCACCACCTATGACCTCTCTTTCAGATAAAGTCAATCATCTCAAGAATGGAAGAAAAAGTATCCAATGTACTCAGCCCTACTATGAAGCTAATCTATGGCTTTCATATGAAGGCTATAACCCAACTATATGCTCAGGTTTCTCTTCAGATCGCATAAATCTTTCGCCTTTTACCAACTATAGCACAAAATATGGGGAAAGGGGCAAGGGGGGGCAGAGGATGGGTGGAGGGAGGGTTATTGGTGAGACCACACCTACGATGCATCTTAGAAGGGTACAGGTGAAACTTACTAAATGCAGAATATAAATGTCTTAACACAATAACTAAGAAAATGCTATGAAGGCTATGTTAAACAGTTTGATGAAAATATTTCAGAGTGTATATGAAACCAACACATTGTACCCCATGATTGCATTAATGTACACAGCTATGATTTAATAAAAAAATTAAAAAATTAAAAATGTCTTAGAGCATGTTCTTGAAAAGGGATGAAGTTCCGTGCTGCTCTGAAATAAGTGAAAAACTATACATTTATTTATAAGAAAAGGATCCTTAAGTTTGTAAGATTTTCAAGTGGGCTTATCCTACTCCATAAAAGATTGAGAATTGTGTTAGTCTTCAATACTGCTATTTTTTCAAAAATTATACTGGTTTCTATGCAGACATAGTATCTTCTAAATGTTTGTAAGTGTGTTTGACAGCCTACTGTGATACTCTGCAGTAATTGGCTGTGCTTTTCTCAACGTTAAGTACATGACTCTTGTTCTCCAGGTCCTCTAGGTAGCTCAGCAATGAATATACCCCCCTTTTAGAAGCTATTGCCCCTGGGCAGGAAGTGTGGATTCACTTGATTGATTTCTCATGTCACTGATGAAACGGAATCTTAGATGCTTTCCAGCTAAGATCTGACGGCTCTCAACAAAAACAATTGACTAGGCCTTTCCTTCTTATAGGGAACCTTCTAGAAAACAAAGACCTTCCCTTTGGGCAGAGAGCATGCAGGTGGAAGTCTTCAACTGTGTCATAATTCTCAATGAAGGTTGGTACGGGCTCGAGTGACCTGAGAAAGTAATTGTCAGTGGTAGAGCTTTGGTCTTCCCTCTTCTTTCCCCGGCAGCACTTCTACCCTCTCAGGAGAGTGGCTACGCCACCTGCCTCAACAAATTATAGAAAGAAGGGAAAGTACCAGGGTTCTCAGCAGGGTGACGCTGGGCCACAGGCAGGCTTCACCTTTCCTCTTTTTCCCTTCCACTTTTTCCCGGTGTGCTCACCCACATCCCCCAGCACATCCCACCATCTTTCATTCACCTCGTCCAAGTCTTACCAAGTATATATGGATAAACAATCCAGGGAATTTGCATTTATTTAGAGGACCCCAGAAATCCCAAAGGATGGATGCTCTAACCCAGAAGGGTAGGAAATGGAGGAAGTAGGCAGTTGTCAGCTTTCAGGCTTTGTGGGTTCTGGGACACGTTGCCCAAAGCCCCCTCCTTGTAGCCCTGGGTTCCTATTTCTGCTGTCAGGACTGACTTAGCAGCTGTGCAGATCAGTGTTGGGTTAGATGATTCCCTCTTCACCCCGATCACTGGCAGTTGGTGGGCAAACCTCCTGGGCAGTTCTAGGTGATGAAACCTATCACATTAGCAGGAGAATGGGAGTGTGAAGTCTCAAGCTCCCAGCCCCACCCCCTTCCTTCCTCTATCTAGGGCTAAAAGTCTGGCAGGAGGAAGCACAGCACCATCTGACCAGGCAGCCCTTCAGGGAAGATGCAGCCCCTTCTGCTCCTGTTGGCCTTTCTCTTCTTCCCTGGGGCTGAGGCGGGTGAGTGACTGTCCCCACCCTCAGAGGTCTGACCCCATCACGTAGATTCTGGATTCAGACTGCCTTGTTACATCCTAATTCTGTATCATGGAGCAAGTTATTTGAATTCATATTTCCTCAGTTTCCTCATCTATACAATGGGAAAGAATTAAATTAGTGTACATGAAAATCTTGGAATTGCCCCTAGCACACAGCTATATAAAAGTGCTCTATATAAATTCTTTCTCCAGCCCATGTGTCAGGGCCTAGGAGATTAAGAATATAACAATAATTGTCCCATCAGCTCAATCTAGATCCTTACACACTGGTCCTATGTGGTCTTCAGCTGGGCTCAGAAGGATCTGGGAAGCTCCCTAACGGAGAAAGTACCAGGCAAGCCCACAAAAAGCCCTGGGCTCACAGAAGAGCTTCTCTCCTCAATACCTGAGGCTGAAACTGCCTTGTCTGGAGCAAGGCTTTTTCTCCCCCTTTTGAGAAGGGAGAGGGAGCTGAGGCCTAGGAGGGGAACCAGTCTCCCCTCCGGTCAGCATGTTTCCTATTGAACCCTGGAGCCCTCTCCCAATGTCAGTTCCCCCTAGACCCCAGTCCTCAGCACCAACTCCTCCTCACCTGTCATCTCTCATGCCCTCCCTATCTTCCAGCCCTTCTGGAACCACCCACCTGATGCCCACACAGCAGGTTCTGTGAGCACAGAGGTGAGTACCGCATGCTTCTTTCCAGGGGAGATCATCGGAGGCCAGGAAGCCAGGCCTCACTCCCACCCCTACATGGCGTTTCTTCAGATCCAGTCTCCTGGACAAAGAGATAGTTGCGGGGGGTTCCTGGTGCGAGAAGACTTTGTGCTGACGGCAGCTCACTGCTGGGGAAGGTGAGGAGTGTTGTAACTATAGCCACCCATATGAAAAATACGGACCCCCACTTTGGGTACGAATCAGAGGTGATTTTATTTATTCCAGCACAGGGGGCCACTGCTAAAAAAGGCAAACGGCCCCAGAGAGAAAAGCAGGTAGCCTTTTATACCCTTTTCGTTGCCATGCAAGCAAGCAAAAACAAAAGCAAGACGTGGCTGTTAGCTGGGGGGACAGAGTTACAGTCAGGGGGCTACATCATAATGGTTAACACAGAAACAGCTTTGGAAATACAGTAGCCTGGGAACTTCGTACAGGTAATGTTTTCACCATTGTTTGCCCATTGCTAGCGGGATTGGGGTAAGTTTTTCATTATTGTGTTTAGCCATTGCTACCTTTGCTAGGCAATTGGGGGACTTGGAGAACTTTCCTGTTCTATTGTGAAAACTGCCTTTGAAATTAACCAGGGGGAGCATGCAGGGGACTAAAGCTAAAACAGGCTGAGAAAAACCTGGGTTCTTTAGGGGGGCTTCTGTTTATCACAGGAGCTCAGGAGCTTCCTGGGCAGCCAGGAGCACAAGCCCAGGAGAGTTCACCAGAGAAGCCATCTAAGAGTGGGGTCAGGGTCGTGGCAACAGAAGTGTCAAAGATGGAGCAAGTGTTTGGGGGAAGAATCAGGCCAGTGCAAATGAGAAGAAAAGGAGCAAGAAGAAAAGATGTAAGGCAGGCGATGGGACTCAAAATATGAAGCCAAGCTATTTCTCAACTTAATCTGGGGAGCAAACCTTAGGGTCACTGTCCCACCGTCATTTCCAGCTCAGGCTGCTGAGAAACAGGGTAGAGCCCACCCCAGAACTCCCCTGAGCCCCCGATTCACTTTAGCTGCAGCCCTGCCCTGGCCTGGGCTGGGCCCTGCCCTGCAGAGCTGGTGGACCACTGCTTCTGTGGGCCAGACCTACCTCTAGGCCACCTTGCGTCTGCAGCACTATAGTCGCCATCCTTGGAGCTCACAACATCGCCAGGCAGGAGAGGACCCAGCAACGCATCACTGTGCTCACAGCCATCCGCCACCCTGAGTACAACCAGCAGAATAACCACAACGACATCATGTTACTGCAGGTGCAGCCGCCAGGCCCTCTGGGTCTCCAACCCAGCTGGCTCCTTCCCAGTGGGGCAGCTTCACTGTGTCTCGGGCAGTGCATGAGGAGGCAAGGGCAGGGAGGTGGGGGACGTGAGGTGGGGGGCACGGGGTCTCCCTGGGTGGTGGATGACATGGGTGAGCACTGCACTAGCAGTCCCTGAGCATGGCGGCCCCCACCGAGTGGGAACACCTACACCCTTCCCGCCAGCTGGGGAACAGAGCCAGGCGGAGTCGAGCCGTGAGCCCAGTGGCTCTGCCTCAGAGGTGGGCGAGGCTGAGGACTGGGACACTGTGCACAGTGGCCGGCTGGGGCCTGGTCAGCCTGAACCAAAGGACGAACAGACTCCAGGAGGTGCAGCTGAGAGTCCAGCAGGATCGGCGGTGCCAAAACCGCTTCAATTTCTACACTGGCCAAACTCAGATCTGTGTGGGGGACCCGAGGCAGAGGAAGTCTGCCTTCAGGGTAAGACAATGGGATCCGCTGACACTGCCCAGGACAGAGCGGGCTGGGCAGAGCTGGGGCAGTGGGAACAGACTCCACCTGCACAGCCTCATCCTGGGGGCTGGAATGGGATGGGCTGGAGACTGTTTTCCCATCAATCCAGTCTCTAGGGGAATGGGAGGAAGACCCAGCACTGTCCTGGGGAAGGGGAAACACTTGAGTTCGGCTGAAGACTAACCATGGCCAGGGCAGAAGCCCAAGGACCGAAAGATCCCAGGGCTTGGTGTCTGCACCTCACCAACCTCGCACCCCCCACACACCCAGCAACCAAAGAAGCCCACCCACCCTGCCTCCTCCGAGAGCCAGGACAGGGAGGCCAGGCTTAGTGTCCTCCCCCACCTCTGCCCACAGGGAGACTCAGGAGGGCCCCTGGTGTGTAACAACGTGGCCCATGGCATCGTCTCCTATGGAAGTCAGAAGGGGACTCCTCCCGCAGTCTTCACCAGGGTCTCAAGCTTCCTGCCCTGGATAAGGAGGACAATGAGACGCTTCAAACAGCCGGGTCAGAGGGAGACCCCACTGTGACTGGCTGGTCTCCTCCGGGGCACAGCCCAGCTCCAGGGAGTTGCCAGAGTCTTTACACCAACTTCTCATCTGTTCATTAAACATCGTTTAGTATTTAGTTTTTTTCGGAGTGCTATAACAATACTATAAACTAGGTGGCTTATAAACCACAGAAATTTCTCACAGGCCTAGAGGCCAAGGCACCAGCAGATTCTGCGTCTGGTTAGAGCCCACTCCCTGATTCACAGAGCCCTCTCCTCCTCCCTGTGCCCTCACGTGGTGGAAGGGGCGAGGGAAGTTGCTCAAGGCTCTTTCCAGGGGGCCCTAATCCCATTCATGAAAGCTCTGCCCTCATGACCTAATCACCTTCCAGAGTCCGCAACCTAAACCTTGGGGATTAGGTTTCAATACATGAATTTTGGAGGCAAGCACACATTCAGTCTATAGATGGTAATACTACAGTAGCACCTCTGTCAATTGACTGCCCAAAGGATTGTGACAAACTGGTCAACATACGGAGGTGGTCAACATAAGGAACTACACCTTAGTACATGTGGTTCATGTCTGGTCTATGAAACTTAAGAAGGGGTCAATATAGGGAGGTGGTGAACTGTGGAGGTTCTACTGTATGTGCCAGGCTGAGCTGGCCTCCTCCAGGAAAATGGGGTCTCTTTCCCAGGAGAAATGGATCCCCTATATGTCCTGGGTATCGAGAGGAGCATCTTCTTTCCTTTAAGCCACCCCCCCAATCTCACTTCCCCCACTGCCTTGGGGCACAGTGGAAAGATATATCTCGCCCCAGAGGAAGGCTCTTTCTGCCCTATGAGATCATTTTCCCTACTTGATATTAAAGTATGCTCTAATTAAAATGGTGTACCATCAGTGTACACAAAAATTGGCAGGACAAAGGGACAGAACTGAAACTCCCTAGAAGGCCTAATTTAATATATAAAAAAAGATGTTATCTCAAATCACTGGAAAACAATGAAATTTTTTTTCTTTTTTTTATTGTGGGGGATTCATTGAGAGTACAAGAAACCATGTTACACTGGTTGCATTTGTTGGGTAAAGTCCCTCTTACAATCGAGTTTTGCCCCCAAAAGGTGTTGCACACACCAAGGCACCAAGACCCTACCCCCTCGCTCCTTCCCTCTCTCTGCTCTTCCTTTCCCCACCCCTCCCTCATTCTTTCTCTCTCTGTTCTCCCCTTCCCTCACCCCCACCGTGTCAATAATTGTCATTAATTGTCCTCATATCAAACTTGAGTACATGGGATTCAT
>CAUYRH010071054.1:0-29245 GCA_963574655.1 Perodicticus potto | reverse complement strand
ATAAAAATTGTTCACTACAATAATCTCAGACTACTTTCATATAAAAACTTCAGAATGTATAAAGCACATATTTCAGCTTTCAAAGATGCCATCAAATTTCACACATTAAACAGCTACAGCATAGCTTACATTGGCACAGGTATGCCTAACACATGAACACTATTAATATTTCATCCCTGGCTAATAGTCAGAAAGAACTGTATGATTTGAAAGGTGATTTTACTTACATGTGGTCATTAAAACTCAATAAGTAATTCAAGTATGGTCATATAAAGGCAGGCAATTAATCCAATATCACTATAAAAATCAAAGCCATGAAAATACAGGCAGAAAGCTCAGTTTCTCCACCTTTCATTTACATAGGTAGATATCAGCATCTTAAGGTAGAAAATATAACAATTCCTACATATGGTTTCCCTAGAATGTAATGGAGTTTCAGAAATGACAAAAGATGTCAAGATCCATAGTTTGCTTCATCAAATGATTTCTAGCCCATTTCAATTCTTAATTCATAGTAAGCAAGTCTTTAACCCTAGCACACTTCCCGGGGTCCTTTTGAGTTAAGAAGATGATATCTTCAACTTGTACTCGACCTTGTCCGTCAATAGGCAAGGCCTTGTGAGTCATTTCAGCAATGAACTCTATCACAGTAGATATTCTTCAAGAGGAGATATTCTTCAAGAAGGTCTGCTGACTTAGTATAAGGATTCTTTTCATCTCCAAAGACATATATCATACAACTCAATTCTTCAGAAGAAAGCCTCTGTCTTTTACCCTGTCCACTTTCTGCACCTCCTCTAATTTCTTCATTTTCTTCCTCAAAAGCAGAGTTTCCCTCCTCATCTGACTCCCCATCAGCCCGCCAGCCTACAGCACCCAGCAGGCTCCCACCCAGGAGGTTTCACTACTTGCACAGCCTCACTTCCAGTGACTTCCACATTAAAGTGAGTTTTGATTATATTTTGTTTTATTTTTAAACTAAAATACTTAACAGTTTTATTTTCATATTTCACAATACAAATGAAAACTGCCCCTTTTGGAGGTTTACTTCTTCCCTTCAAAACTACTCTGTCTTTGATAGGAAGGAGGAGCAAGTCTTCCTTACCATGCTATTAAGAAAACACCCAGAGTCACAGCACCACGATCTCCTGGTGAAACAGAACAAGTAATATGAAACTGACATAAAGAAAACTCCCCTCTACTCTTATCTGTCTGGTCAAGTCATTCCAGGACCAGTGGGCACCAACATGGGACCAGCAGGAGGTCTCATCATCCCAGGCGTCATTGGCATGTGACCTTCCATGGGTGGCCTCATTCCAGGAGCAGGTCCCACTGGCATCATCCCAGGAGGAGGAGGACCCATGACCGGCATCATGGGAGGGCCCCAAACATGGGGTGCTGGCATCATAGCAGGTGGAGGAGGACCCGGAAGATTGGGGGAAGGTGGAATCATCGCTGCTGTAGGAGGAGGAGCAGAGAATGGAGTGGGGGGTGTTTTCCTTGTTGAAATCCAGCCGTTGTTTTGTCAGTCAGGCTCTGGGCCTGCTCTTCCATCCATTTCTCAGAGTGCCTCACATTCTCTGTGTGCTTCCTGCCACTGCAGTGTGTCTTTCTCACAGATGGAGAGTCAGGGGTGAGATATGTATCGCAGTAGTCCCAATAAAACTTGGGCATATTCCCTCCTGGCCGATGGCGACTCCTGTGTAATGTGAGTTTTTAAGAAAAAAGCCTCCATACCAGTATGGGAGGAACGAATGGTGGAGCGGGGGAAGGAAGTCTGCTCTATCGCTAATAAAGCTCCAAGTTCATCCCATCATGGATTTCATAGTCCCCTAGAGACACGTGGTCCTGAAAAATCATGTACCACTCCTTAAGGACAATCTTGCTCCAACCGGTGCCAGTTTGGGCTGCAATCAGCTTCTTAAGGTCCCCAATGGTGTCATCGGTGTTACATTTAACGTGAACCTTCTTCCCCAGACAGTTGTTGCAAACAACCTGGATCATCCCGGCTGGAGCTCCAAACTCAAACTTCCAACCTACAAGTGCCACAACCTCCAGCCTCAAGCACTCGGAAGGACAAGATTTTAAAAACCATGAGAGATTCTTTTGCAATCTCCATGCATTTGAAGACCACTAGAAGGCACGTCCAATCTCTACTTCAGCCTTTCAGAGCAACACAAAGTTGGCAGATTCTTAAGACCACCATTCATACTTTATGTAAGTTTACTAAACTTTAAACAAGATTTCTCTTAACTTTGCCAAGTGAATTCAAAGTTATAAAGAAAATTACATTTGAATCGGCTTAAATGACCAAAAAACAATATAAACCTATTGATTTTTCAAAACGAGAAAAAATCAAATATTCTTGCTGCTCTGTGTACTTAGAAATGTCTCTATTTACCACAAAAATGCACAGCATGTCTCCTCATTCAATTACTGAAGGCACCTTAGGGTAGAAATTCATTCACTCAAGAGAGCTATTGATCAATAAGAAAGTGGGGAAACCCATTTATTCAGCTTATTCATTCAACATATTTATGGAGTGCTTCCTATGTGGGGGCCAGGCACACAGGAGAAAAGTGTTTAATTATGAATTAGTAGAGTGCAGTGATAGAAGTCAACTTAAAGCCTTCCTTGAGCTTCCTCCCACTAATTTTAATTCTCAGAAATAATTCTAATAATTCCTTTCATACCTGTAACACATCCCTGTCTATATATCTTTGGTAATCGTTGATAGAAAACCTTCTATGTACAAAAGCTGTGGAAGATTCAAGGAGAAATAAGATTTTAAGTGCCTACCATCAAAGAGTTTACCACTTGATTGGAAAAAGAGACAATGTACATTAATAATAATAGTAATGGGGTTAGAACTTGTGAAGTGTTTAAGAGGGGCTGCCAAAGCTCAAGAAGAAAGAAATTGCTTCTGCTTGGGGGTTGGATTATAGTTGCTGTAAACTCTGCAAAATCAGGCCATGGACCTGTCTTTGTTGAATCCTTGAGAAGACACATATTTGCTATGCAAAAATACTCACCGAATGAATGAATGAATGACTTGGCATTTGACTCAGGCACCAAAAGATTAGGATTCAGCTCCATGAACAAGGGAGGGGGTGGAAAGCATCCTGATGAGGGGAAACACAAATGCCCAGCTTCACACTCCCAGGCTGAATTAGCCAATGTAATTAACACCAGGTACTGCAATACACAAATCCCTGCATCTCACAGGCTTAATGCAATAATCTTATATTTCTCTCTCAGGTCAAGTCCTATGTGGGTTGGGCAACTCCTTTCCATTTTGTAGTATACCGTCTGGAATACATGACCCACCAGGCTGCCACAGCAGGGGAAGAGAGGTATGGAGAAGTCACTTTGGATCTCAGCTTATTTGAACTAATCCTGCGGCCAAGCTGACTGCCAGGAAGGCTGGGGAATGCAGAGAAATCATGGAATATTGGTGAGTACTCCCTCCCACTGCCACACAAGTCTATGTATCTGTGTTTATTAGCCTATCACTTGTAGACATATGGATTTCATATATATTTCATTCTCATATATTTCATACATGTTTCATTTTTATTTGCCTCCATTTCCTTTATGTCCTTCCAGATCACAGATCAAAACCCTTACTTCAGCTCGGTGCCCATGGCTGAAGCGGCTAAGGTGCCTGCCACATACACCTGAGGTGGCAGGTTCAAATCCGGCCCAGACCTGCCAAACAACAATGACAGCTGCAACCGAAAAATAGCCGGGTGTTGTGGCGGGTGCCTATAGTCCCAGCTATTCAGGAGGCAGAGGCAAGAGAATTGCTTGAACCCAGGAGTTGGAGGTTGCTGTGAGCTGTGATGCCACGGCACTCTATCCAGGGCGACAGCTTGAGGCTCTGTCTCAAAAAAACAAAACAAAACAAAACAAAAACCCTTACTTCTTTTTCATTCCCATAAACTTAAAGGTAAATGCTTTGCTCTCTCTAATTGCTTAATAAACACTGGCAAATAATTATTACATTTCAATCTCATAATTATGAGAGTTTCTATTATAGATTTATCTGATGTGTACATGTATATGAGTTGGAATTATGACTTAAAGGGATTGTCATTTGTGGTTAACCAAACGCACATTTGGTTAATGTTTATATGAAATTAACCTTGCTGTGCCTCAGAGTTTCTCATCTGAAAAACAGGATTACTGATCTCAGTGATAAGATTGTTTTTTTGTTTGTTCAAATAATCCTAGTGTTCTGATCAAGGCTGAACAATATAATGGTTAAATACACGTAAAACTACTGGCAGGGGGTGGCGCCTATGGCTCAGTGAGTAGGGCGCCAGCCCCATTTACGGAAGGTGGTGGGTTCAAACTTGGCCTCCACCGATCTACAAAAAAAAAAAAAAAAAAAAAAATAGCCAGGCATTGTGGCTGGCGCCTGTAGTCCCAGCTACTCGGGAAGCTGAGGTAAGAGAATCGCCTAAGCCCAGGAGTTGGAGGTTGCTGAGAGCTACGGAGGGCGATAAAGTGAGACTCTGTCTCTACAAAAAAAAAAAAACAAAACTACTGGCAGGATGATAAGAAATGCCAGAGAAGTATCTACATAAATGTATCTATTACTTAGATGGCATAGTATACATGTATTGCGTCGTCTATGACATTTTCTGCCATTTTTCCCCATTGATTTGATTTTTGAAAAAATTTCTTCTGAGGATGGAAAATAAATTAGATCAGTCACAGGAGTAATGGGTGAATATTTAAATTGTCTGAGAAGGAAAAAAAATGGGTTAGGTAAAGATTTCTCTGGGATATGTTTAAACTCAAGAAATGAGAATTAGCCAAAAGAAATTAACCATGGATTTGAATTAGGTATAATTAGCTAAGTATCAAGGAAAACATGTACAAATGAACAAAATCTAATACAGATTTTTTTGCTTTTTGTTTTTTAAGTCTCAAAGCCTTAGATATTGGAGGCGGGGTTAGTTTGCCATTAGAAAAATATTTTGGTGGCAATATTACCTCCTAAAAAAGAGATACCATCATAAAAGACCCAAACAACCGATAGATGTATTTCTCTAAACCAGTAGCTCAACTTCAGGATGAATCGGGAGCTGCGACCCCAGGAATTCTGATTCTGTAGGTGTGGGGTGGGACCTGAGAATGTGCATTTCTAACATGCTAATGTTGTTTCGAAAACCATATTTTGGGAACCACTGTTTCAGATCCTCTCAGAGAGGACTAAATACATGTTTTTGGCTTTACACCTGGGTTATATCTGTCTCTGGCCACTCCATTGGCTGTGGCAGTGTCCACTCAGCGTTACTTGTTTATTTAATTTCTGCAAACGCGATGGGATTGGAAGGGAGGCAAAGCAGATTGCTTGTGAAGGGGGTGACATGAGGAGGTCACTCCAGGTTTCATTTATTTCACAGAACTGAGGATCTGAGAAGGACTGTAAAAATTCTCTGATGGAACACAAGGCATTGAGAGGGACGCCTGGACTTTTTACCCGGGCTCAGCACGTTTTATCCATGGGGCGAGAGATACAGTTGCAATGTGGTCCTCCCTGTCAACACAATGGTTGTATTGACCTGATCATCCTTCTGTAGGACAGTGATTTTGAAACAAATCCTGAAAGAGGTTTCACAAAACTCGTAATGAGACTCATGTGTCCAAGTCAAAAATATCTGAGTTGGGGGGAACGGAATAATAAGTGAGAGAGATTTGTCCAATGAATTTGGTAGAAATCACTCACTCAGACAGTGCTGAGCTCCCAATTGCTAATTAAGTCATTACAGGTAGAGGAATCTTCCGTCTTGCTTATAAAGCTAGTTTCCTTTTACCATAAACAAATAGCACTACTTAGTAATTTTTATTAATAGAGTTTCTGTATATACAATACCACTTTTAAGTTTGATGTCATATTACTCAAGTGCCTTGTAAAGAATGTAATAAACGCCCAAATTATAAGGAATGCAGAAATGCTAGGGCAGCCTCGCAAATTGGTATGAAAATAAATCAAACCATAGAAAGTTTTAATCACGTTGCCACCCACCAGGAGGTTCACAGGTAATAAAATAATGAAAACGATATTGTTTTTGACCTGCCTGACATATGTTGTTACTCTCCAAGGGCTTAGTGGGCACATATTCTGAAGCTAGGCACAAATAAATTTTTTAGGGAGAAACACATCTTATGTTTCAGCCAGAGCCATTTGGGATATTATGTGTATTAACAGGCCTATTACTATGCCTATAAATTCTTTTCCTAGGCTGTAAGAGAAACCCACTGACAAGGAAGATATTTCAATAGAATCCTGAAAAATATTCAGGACAGGATTCCAAACTCCATACTTGGTTAGGCTTTTTAAAGTACTGTTCCTTGGTGAAGGTCCTTAGGAGCTATCCTCTGATCTTCCATCTTTATTCTGATTGTCCGCAGGTAATGAGAGGAACCTTACACATTAACACACACACATTCACTCAACCCAGACATATATCTGGGTTTGACAAAAACTTCTTATGCTTAGTTTAAGGGAATCACGGTATGTACTTCATGTAAGTACTTCTTTCACAAAAAGTCTGTGAGATTCTTGGTGCCTAATTCCCTTAGCACCACTTTGGTCCTTCAACTTCCTTCCTCAGATTTTCCTTTGGCAGCCACTGGCTCTAACACTCTTGTGTGTTTGTCTTGAACTTCTGAGTCCTGCCATACTTTGCCTGTAGCCCCTAATCCTGTCTGTCTTATAAAATGTTTGGCAGTCATAACCCACTTCTCAGCAATACTTGGTACCATTGGCCTTCAGTAAGATGTCATCATACGAGGTCATCATTATTTGGGTAATATATGCTATTACAAATGATCACAAATAAATGAAAACTAAATTGCACCTGTGAAAATAAAGGAACAAAGTACACATGGTGGTGTGGCCAATAGGATGATGCCCCTGGACACAGGGGTCAACTATGTCAGGGGCAGGTGGGTGTCATAAGAAACCAACCATCAAGCACAGTTTCACCTGCCTCCTGTGAGAACTGGTTTTGGTTTATTGAACTTTGCTTTGGTTTTTATTCACTGATACTTAAATACATTCTTATGACATTATTCGTAGGTGACACATAAATATTCTGTACCCATATATACATATTCTCACTAATAGAGATCATTTACTTTTCTGAGAATAATAGAATTAATGTCAATAGCAGTGGTGCAAGAGAGCAGTATGAGCAATCATGAGAGAAGAAAATAGATTACTGAACTGTATGACAAGGAGCACTGGAACTCTGCCATGGGAGGTCCAGCTTCACCAATGATACGTGTATTAGTCGTGGCCGCCAACCACCCAGCACTACCAGAGTGCCACTGTGTTGTCAGGAAAATGGAGGTGAAGGATGGGTGACTTTCTTGAGGTCACTTGGACAGTGGTGGAGCTAGGGTTCGAGATAGCACTGAACTTGAAATCTTAATGACACTATACTCTCTCTCAGAAGAAGGCAAACACTAAGTCTCTGGAAGGCATGGGGCTCTATGTAGTGGTGGGAGAGTAGCTTTTCTCTCTGTCTTTCGGTTCAGGTCTCAGACCAATTCCTGGGTCCTCTCTGCCTCATGGAAGTGCAGCCAATGACTCGAAGCTCTGTTTCCCAACAGCAGAGTTTGCGAAGTTTTCCCTGGAGTTTCTCCCTGTCATTGTCATGCCAGTTTGAGAGATGGGTTCTCCTATTGCCCCTTTGTTAGGGAAAGCTCTTGATGACGGATTAGAGAAGAGAAGGAAATTCCACTCTGGGCCACCACTGCCTGTCAGACAAGTTTAATCACCCTGTAAGAGCTCAAGGTGAAAGGTGGCTAATCCCCCCATTCAGGATTGGACGTAATGAAGAGATCACTACATTCATCAGCCAAAGAAAGAAAAGAAAGTAATTTTAGTGGGTCCCCAAAGCCATTATTTCAAAAACATTTTCATGAGGGTGTAGTACTGGTGGCTCTGCCAAGATGCCAGCAGAGACACCCAAGGGCTGATCAAACCAGATTCTTTGAGAAGAGGTTGGAGGAGAAGATGGAGTGAGAATCATCCTCCAACTCACCATGTTTACTGTTCACTGCAGGGGAGGTTTGCAAATTCACAGCAGAGTCCCAAGTTCTAGGCTCATCAGGACAGTGGAGGGGGGGAACAGCCTTTTGCAGTAGAACTGATGTTTCCTTCCTTCTTCCAGTGAGAAAGGCTCAGTAATCCACAGGAGGGTTCTCAGGAGTGGTCTGGTTCTACCCAACATGGTCATGAGCCCATGACTCATTCTGGCTCCCTCAGATAGCATCAAGAGTCAACGTCCCTGAAGACTGATTTTTGGAAAGCCCTGCCTTCCAACACTCCTTGATAACACTCCGTCACTTCTCAAATTCCAGGACATCTTCGTAGGGGTGCATTATCACGTTGAGCTACTCCTAACTCAAAATGCGTCCTTTGTATTTTCCTACAAAATCCTCAGCATTTTCTACCTGTCTAGTCACCATCAGGAGTGCCATTCTTCTTGCATAAATTGTCACTAGGAGCATAAAGGTAACCTTTTTCTCCTTTTATGAAGTAACTCATTCTGCTCCAGATGCACCTGCCCTCAAACCTTTTAAGCCTCATTGCCAGCCTTCTGCCACCAGCTTTACCTGAGATGTCCATCTTGGCACCTCTGTTTGATTGTGTTCCTGCCTTCTCAGAAACTGTTCAAAGGTTTTCATTTTCTACTCTCAGAAATAACACTTCTGATTACAGGCCCAGGTCTTTTTCACTCAAACAACCTTGCTACCATTTCTCACACAGTAGTTTTTTCTTTCCTCCCTGCCAGGTCTTGGCTGGCACCTTGCTGTCATGAAACTCCATTTTTTATTTTAAGAATTAGTTCAATAAACAAATAAATGGAGTAAGAGAAAGCTCTTTACAGTAGAATTCTGATTAATAAATGTGGGAAGGAGTCTGGCATAGTGGTTCACAATTAGAATTCTCATGCTGTGGGAGGATTGCATGAGGCCTGGAGTTCGAGAATAGCCTGGACAACATAATGAGACCCTATTTGTACAAATGTAAAAATAGGTATGGTATTCCCAGGAGGGTGAGGTAGGAAGATCACTGGAACTCAGGAGTTCAAGGCTGCAGTGAGCTATGATGATGCTACTACACTCCAGCCTGGCTAATGGAGCGAGACACTGTCTTTTAAAAAAAGGGTGAGAGGAATGATGAAAACAGAATACCATTTGGCAAACAGCAAGGTAATAATTGTTGTGGACAAGAGTCAGGGGTGGATAATAAAATTAGTGGGCAAAAGTAATATGGGAAGTAGAATATTTTCAGTCCCAAAGTTTTTAAGAAACTTATTAACTATGAAGGAAAATGGTAACCTTTAAATGGAGAAACTGTCAGATACAACTGTAGCCAAATGATCAAAGCTACTATCACCTACTTTGAGAAAAAGTGACATCACATGTCTCCTGGTTACAATGTACTGAGAAGGGCACAACATTGCTTCTGTGGCATTCTTTCCAAAAAAGACATACATTTATTCAAGAGGACACATCAGACAAATTCAAATTGAGGGACATTCTACAAAATAACTGGTCAGCACTAAGTATCAAGGCCAAGTAAGATGAGGAAAGACTGTAAGTAGGTGAGGAAACATGACAACTAATTGTGATATGTGATTCTGAATTGGTCCTACATCAAAAAGTGGCTGCTAGTGGGAAAACGGGTGAAATTTTAAGAAGGTCTATGAGTTAACAGTAGTATGACAATGTTTATTTCCTGACTTTGACAATGGTTCTGGGATTATATAAGCTGTTAACATTCAAAGATGATGGGTATTATAGGAATTCTCTTACTGCTATTTGAAAATTTTTGTAAGTCAGGAATTATTTGAAATTAAAGATCAAAAAAATGGTTTTCAATTTACTCTAAACATCAGTGCAAGTCTTCTCTTCCTAAAACTTGCCTATATAAACTTCAAGCAATCAAATCACACACAAAGCTACCCTAGCAGAGTATAATTTCAGGCTTGGTAGTGAGTGAATTGCGATTAATTCAGTGAACATTTATTGAGCATCTACTATGCCCCAGTAATTACATCAGGTGCTGGAGTTTTACAGTTGGGTGCTGGGCACTTATTTAGTTATGGGGCTTATGCCTTGTTTCTCTACTCATATGGAAAGCTCTTAGCAGACCAATTTAATATTTCTTTGCACTTGCCACAAAATGCCTAGGACAATACCATTTACCTGGCAGTCTTTGGGGGAAAGCTGTATTTAATAATTGAATGCATAGTCTGTTATTCCCTTCCTGACAGTAAGCATGGTTGGTTACCTGTCAGTCCCATGGCCCACTTAAAGACAGGCTGTGCCGGGACCTCCCTCTTCTGGTATCAAGATGCCTTGACTATGTTGCCTTAGGTCTTAACTGTCCCCTGCCAGTCTCTTCCTTCCACCCTCTCTGCTCTGAGCTCTGTGGGAACACATCATTGTCCCTGTAGGACCAGGCACTTCAGAAACCCTTGGATGAAAAGATATGCTTCATCCATGACCTTAGGCAAATTGCTTGACCTCCTGGAGCCTCCCTTGCTCTGCATCTAAAATGAAAACCCTGATAATTTGTCAAAGGCTTTGACAAGCCTCTTTCCCAAGTCTAAGTGCAAATTATCCTTAATTAAGAGTAAGAACAAGCTGCTGCTCCTTGAGGGAATTTGCTTCTGGGGAAAGGCAAGACTGTTTTGGGCTGTTAAGTCCGAAAACGCTGCTGGTAGTCCTGCTTTCTCCAGGGTAAATCATAGCTGGCAAAAGACTTGTCTGTTTCTGAGAAACTTTAGCTAGAAAGTAAACAAAATCCTATCTCAGATCCCTACCTCAACTGTTCTCTTTAAAAGGAGCACAATTATCAGGCTAAATGGAGCAGAATTTGCATAGACCTGCAACAGTCTTAACAGGAACAGAGAATAGTTATTGTTAAACAACACTGGAATAAGTTTGTAATCTTACAGATTCAAACGGGAAGAAAAAGTGTGCTGAGCCCTTCTAGAAGGCATTTTGGGTTGAGAGTAGGTAGCCATCCTCCCACTCCTGCCTTTATTTCCTGATCCTGACTTTGCCCCTGTGAAGAGATATGCTGTTTATAGTAAAGCCAGTCTGTTCATTGCACACCTGCAACATCCAAGCCATAATTCTCAATGGCATTTTAGAACCTCTGTTATTGTCTATACAAAAGAGTTCGATGTTCTTATACAAATCTGCTACTTCGTAGAGGATGGTTTATAGTACTGTCTCGATACTGGCAGCTCAGAAATAGTTAGCTATCGCCCGAACAACGAGGCTGCTATAAAAATGCAGCAGGCAGCAAACAGGCCAGGATTTGGAAAGGAGAAAGATGTACCCATCAGAGCCTATGAGCTGCTATGTTTATGGAAACTGCAGTGAGAGCTACACTGGGACTCAAACCAGCCAGAAGACACCAGGCAAGCATGCATGAAATAATCGCATTGTTGTGTGCCAGAATTCAAAACAGGCAGGGGCATGTGGTTGGTGTGGGAAAGCTTTTTGTAACCATTCTGAATAGTCATTCAAAGATGAGTATTTCAGGATGTAACAGAAAAGGGAAAAATCCAAAGATTTTGTAACTGGAGGAAGGGCACGGAGAGGATTCCTGAAGGACTGGAAACGAAATAAACATATTCATGCTGTGGCTGCCGATAATAGAGACTCGGGCTGCAAGAGTGGGCTAGCCGGTTTAGAGATACAGTATTCAGCATACCCAGTATGGGCAAGAGTGATAGAAAAATAATCTGGTTAACACCCTGGGTGGAGGCCGAGGTGCTGCAGATGCAGCTGGAGACAGGATCAGCAGTGTCCATCATCTCACAGGGATGTAGAATATCCCTCAGAAGTGTTCAATTGATGGAGACAGACCAGATAAAGTTGCATATTTAAGAAAAAAAAAGAGAGTCTCCTTAAGTAACTATAAGAAAAAATTAACACCTATCATTAGATATATACATGCCCGGGCTCTAACTATTTTGTTCCTGTGAATAACTCCTTGAAATTCTGCTAAGCTGGCATTATTTTAGCATAGTTCACTCACCCCCACTGACCAATAGGCCAACAGCTGGACAGATAAGCAGCTTTTGAACATGAACCTGAAATATCCCAGAGAGTAAAATATAGGAGTTTAAGCTGACTGAAAATAAAAATGGGTCTCTCAGGCACAGATAGTGTATGATGCCATCTGGCCAGAAATAAAAGATGCCTTGAAGAACTAAAGGTCACTTAAAAAGGTCTCGGGGGAAGTGAACAGTTGAACTTTTCTCTTTCTGATAGTAAAGCTTGATAATGCCACCGTGTATATGTTGGAACAGATCATAGGACTTTTAAATGGAAATTCTGACAGCTCCATGTGAAACTTCACCTGAGAGGCAGAGTAATTCGTGGGAAGAGGACTGGAGATCCTGACTCTGGCTCTCTCTAGCTGTTTCAATGCGGAATGCTCACGGCCTCTCTATGAATCTCAGGTGTTTTCTGTCTCCATTTGCAAACTGAAGAAAACTTCTGTTTCCCTTCCAACCCTGCAGCAGTGTTGTGAAGACCAAAACAAGAGATCGTCTGTGGGAGTGCTTTATAAATTGTAAAACGCTGCAGAAATGAAGGGCTTCTAAGAGAACATGCTGTTAGATTGACAGAAAACTCTTAGCTTCAGATGGCTGTTGGAAAGGAGCACAGTGATTTTGGAAGCACACACAGAGAAACTTGTTAGACTACAGTGATTAAAAACCATCCTACAAAGTAACCTTTACCAGGGAAGCAACTGTTCACAGCAGGTACCAGGGGAAGAAATATAAAGAAAACTTTATTTTCCAATGTATTTTCATGTCTTTAATGCCTTGTAAACTTAGGAGAGTCATTCAATACTCATCGGCCTTACTTTCAAATTATTATAATTTACTCTCCTTGACAAACTGTTCATTCTATACAACTGGAAATCTCCACAGTTGATTCTTTCAGTTTGGTGGATTAATCTCGCAAAAAGGCAACAATAGAATGCGGTCGAGAAGCTCAGTGGCGATTGGTTCAAGGCTGTGATGTCACTGCCTGCTCCACCAATCAATGCCCTGTGGAGGAACCTCGTGCATTCACAGTCCTCGTGTTAGACCCAAAGATTCATTTGTATTTTTACAGAGCTTGGCAATTAAATTGCTTAAATCTCTTCCTTCCCAAGGTTGCTCTTTGACATTCAGGTGATGCTTAACTATTCTGAGAGTTGCAGAAAATGATTATAAAGAAAATATAGTTTGAAAGTGAAGGATTGTATAGAGGGGTGCAGTCGTTGAGTAGCTGGAAGTGGTGATTTTGGTGATGTTCTCATTTAAACTGAGTTGTTTTTGGAGGACGGCCTAATGAGAAGGAACTCAATCTTTAGCATAGAAGAATAACACACAGAGATCCTGGATCAGAGATGTATCTTGAGAGCACAATTTCTTCCCACAGATCCCTACAGAAACCTACACCATGAAAGACATCTATAGATAGAGAAATTATTATTATTTTGAGACAATCTCCGTAACATAATTCAAGTGAAAAAAATCACATAAGAGGAAGATTATTAGGAATCATTTCATTGGCAATAATGAAATGATAGCCAGAGTTTGTTGCTTCATTACTATAAGAATTGATACTTAAAAATGAGTTCAGTTAATGGTTAACAGAAATAGCTTACATTTGTATAACACCTTGCAGTTTATAAGGTAACCACACATTAGCTCAATGGAATCCATGCTGGAAGAGGACAGACTTGGGAAGACCAACTTGGATTGAAAAGCTACTTTCTCCACTGTGTAGCTGTAAGTATCAAATAAGAAATTTGACATCTCTGAGCCTCAGTTTCCTCATCTATATGGTGATAAGAACAACCTTGTGCTGTCATTTTGTAGATTAAATGCGCTAAAGTTTCCAATACCCCCAGAGTAGGGGGTAGATGCTTGAAAATATTAATTTTCCTCTATGTATAAGTTGATGAGTTTAGGGAGCTTTTGGGAACTGAATTTAAATCAATCAATGGGCAAAATTCCATTTGGAATTTGTTCAATTCCACTGGCCAGAGGGATGCTGTAGTCTTACAGGAAGGTATAGAGTTAGCAGTTAGTAATAAATTGTGAATTGCTTTTTCTCTCCTCTAGCAGCAGCAACTAATGGCAGGCATTAATTTCAAGGAACGCAATTTCAGGAAGGGTCTCTATCCCCAAGGCCTCATTAGTGCCTGAAGCTAGTAGGTGCTCAATAAACATTTGCTAAACAAAAGAAAGAATGACTCTGAACACATGATGTCTTTTCTTTTCCTTAAGCTTTTTGTCCAGCATTAGTATAATTTACTCTTGTACCTTTAAACATTTTTTTGTTTTTGTTTGTTTGTTTGTTGATTTTTGTTTGTGAGACAGAGCCTCAAGCTGTCACCCTGGATAGAGTGCTGTGGCATCACAGCTCACAGCAACCTCAAATTCCTGGGCTCAAATGAGTCTCCTGCCTCCACCTCCTAAGTAGCTGGGACTACACGCGCCGGCCACAATGCCCGGCCATTTTTTGGTTGAAGCCGTCATTGTTGTTTGGCGGGCCCGGGCTGGATTCGAACCCGCCAGCTCAGGTGTACGTGGCTAGCACCTTAGCCCGTTGAGCCACAGGCGTCGAGCCCCTTTAAACATTTTTTTTTCATATATTTCTCCAAAGTTTTCCTACCTCCTTGCACAAGGTTGAGAGAAATCCCTCATCTAGACTAACAATGAACAGTTTCCTCTTTGAATTTTTTGTACCTGTTCCTAGTGCAGATTCTGTGCTTCTCCACTCCTAGGAGCTTTGATGCATGGGACTCCCTCTGCAGTTTCTGGCATTTTCCTTAACTTCTTCAGATGGGACTTGTCCCCACCGCCCCCCACTTCTTTTCTGGTCAGTGTCACTGACACAGTCCTTCCTGATGGAGACCCTTCCTGATCCAGGTGGTTGATGGTCAGATCAACTTTTTATTCAGAAATGTTGCACCAAGAGAACCATTTCAATTACACCGGAAGTGACAGCTCCTTTAATGCCATTTCCTATTTCCCAATGTTAAATTTTAAAAATCAAGGAAAAGTGATATTTGTACGTTATACATACTCACACACATGATTGTTTAAAAAATATAGTTGAGGGACAGAGGGAGGAAGAAGCCCCTCCCACTAGTAAAGGAATTCAGGGTCAAAGAGTAGCAAGTTCTTTATTGATTGTTTCAGCATTCCTAATAATCTGCTCCCTAATTCTTGCCACCCTCTATCCAAACCAGAAAAAAATGAGCATTTAAACAACAAAAACACGATGCTTTAAAAAAACAAACAAAAAACATAGAGTGATGGTAGGAATTCTGTTTCAGTTTTTCAGTATTAATAGGGTATCTTCAATATTATAAGACTTCAATATGATTCACTGGACATAATGGAAGAGAGAGGGATGAACACAACGCTATATTTTTGTCATATATGATAGGCCAGACTATCAGTTACTATTTTAAAGGGGCTTTGCATTTATTAAGCATTCTATTTACATATACTGTCATAGGCCCACATTTACAAATGTGGTGTTTGGCATGAACTTTCTGAGAAAACGCAAACTTAATGGGCTGGGCTTCTTGACATTCACCTCCTTCGGAGTGAAAGGGTTACTTTAAAAACCAGTAGCTTAAAAAAAAATGGCACAGGTATTTTAAAAGCGAAGATCAAAACAAACGTTTACTGTTTCTTTTCCCCTTTGAGGTTTGCATATAATTCAATGTTTTAAGATTGAAAAATGGGCTGCCTTGTGGCCTACACTGAGATTGTGGCATTTGGAAAATTTTGGAACAAGCAAATAAGAGAAAACTTTAAAAAATGTAGGTATGGAACATAGAAATGAATATAAAGTATAGTCATATAAGGCTCTGCATAAAAACTGATCAGAATTTCCAGCATTATGATCTATTAAGAGTTACAGTTTTCAGAACATTTAAAAGGTCAGAGCCCCAGTACTGGGCCTAGCCCCATCTTCTGGCCAGGACCCAGTAGTTGATAATTTGGAAGAGTCATAGTCTTCAAACCATTGTTGACATGACAGTTCAAATGAGTTCAAAGAAAGCTATTACAGCCAGTTGAAGAGGTAATGCATGTGTTTAAAATACATTAAGTATTGTTAGGCAGCCACTTTTTGCTTGGAACAAAATAAAACGCTTTTAAAGACTGCCTGAACCGTGACCGGTTCTGCCTAGCATGGTGTCTGGTGCTCAATAACTATTTAATGAATAAAATAAGTCTTTGCTAAAGTTGAATTTTAAAATAATAATAATACTAATAAAACCAAACCTACTTAGTTGCTTAGAACAAGTAGAAATCTCTAGAGCAAACGAAGGGGTTTTGATTTGGTGTAGGACAAAACAGGTCATCCTTCAGCTTGCAGACTCTTAGCAAGAAGTCTGTTTCCTCTGCCCTCGTCCCCGCGCGCCTTCCCAGAGCTGTGGCTAACCTGAAATAACACCCACCAGCTCAAGTTCAGAAATTCAAAACAAGGGCTGGGTGCAGGATAGAATTTCAACCTCAGTTTTTGCCGGGCACAACTGACTTTTGTGCATTCCACCCCAAGACTCCTCCCCAGACCCGAGCTTTGTGTAGACTCTTCTTAAGTTACCGGGAGTTAGAGCAAAAGGGTATCTCCAACCGACCTGCAAGGACTTCCCTTGCTTAGGCGCTCCCGGGTAACTCTCATTATCCCACTACCGTTTCCTCCCCGGGGATGTGAAATGCTGAGTTGGAAGTTCTAGGGTGAAGATCTGGGGTCCGTGAATGCAGACCGAGCAGAGCCGAGGTTTGAACGACGCCAGCCTGCGGGCAGCGGAGCGGGCGCTGTCGGGGGTTGGAGGGCAGGGGCGGGAAGCCTGAGAAATGCCCAGAGCCGGGTCGCAGAGCAGTCCCCCGGCACACGGCGGCCGCAGCGGCAGCCGAGAGCTTGGTGCAGAGAAGGGGCAGCGGAGGGCGACGCGCGAGGGAAACAACCCAAGCGCCCGCCGGGTGCTTGAAAATCGCAGCCTCGCGCACCCCGCCCCCCCCCAACATTGGCGCGCCATAGAGTTGCAGGGTCTGCCGCTGGCGTTGGCGACCGGTCCCCTTCCCCCGGGGATTGGGACAACGTCGCTCCGCCCGGGACTGGAGGATTCGGCGCCGAAGGCACCTCCCCTCGATGTGCCCACCCGACCCTCCCCGCTAAGCCCCCGGCACTTCCCAGCCCTGTGAGAGGCCCCCAGTGTTAGGGCGAGGACAGAAGGGGGTGCTAGGGATGCGTCCCCAAGCCTGCAGAGGAACAGGCTGGGGGTGCAGGAAAGGCTAGGGGTACCCAGGCCTGCAGAATCGCCCCTGCCCGGGTGGAGCGGGAGGAAATGCCTTTCTGCTTTGGCCCCAAACTTTGGGTCTGGCCGGGCTTGCAGCCACGATCGCCCGCAGGGAGGTTGAGCGCGTGGACAGCGACCTGGCGGCGCCCCCGCGGAGACAAGGCTGGGTGGGACCTCAGAGGAGGGGACCCTGGCTCGCGCCGGGCTCTGGGTACTAGGAGCCCTCGGTGCTGGCCCCACAGCCCAGCACTTTGTGGGGCTCGACCTTGGGGAGAGCAGTGTCATTAATCTGCAGGGTTCGGCCAGGTGACCGAGTGGCCGGCAGTCCTGGCGCCCCGAGTATCGGCTGCGCACCCCGCCGGGCGCCCGCAGAGGCCGAGCTGAGTTCAAACGCGGCGTCTGCCCGTGCCCGGTGCCCGCGCGAAGGAAGAGAGAGGCCGACTGGTCCGGACCCCTGCTCCGAGGGGGCCCTCGGGTCTGGCACCAGCAGGGAAAGAGACCTGTTGAAAACTCTTAACGCCAACTTGAGAGACAATCAAGCCGCCAGAGCAAACCCTCTTTCCAATCTAATATTTTCAAGTGTCATAAACGCTGCATTGCAGTAAGATTGCGGCTCCCTTAAATGGGCCAGTAATTTCTAGCTCTTTCCTACAAATTCCCCCAACCAGGGATTTCAATGTAAAGCAATTCAAATAAGTAAAAACCACTTTACTGCTGTTCGAAAATTCTTATGCATTTATTCTGTTTAAAATTTGATATAGGGCATTTTTTTTTTTTTTTGGTATTACCATTTATCGCTTGCCAAGAAATAATTAAGAATAGGAGCTCGAAGATTAATTTTAAATAAAAAATCTTCTCAAATGAAAATGTCAGGTCATAAAAATTCCTTTTAAATCATAACAGCATATAAATCTTTGAAATTAACCATGTAATTACAATGTCTATCAACTTTTACCTTGAGCTTTGAGCCTCTCTTTTTAATCTTCCATTCTTTTTTAATGAATAGCTATTTTGAAATTAAAAAGTACTGTTCATTACACATGCCCCACTATAATAGGGTTTTTATCATATTTGCTCTATGTAAAAATACTTGCTACTTTGTAATTATTCACACGCCCGATCCTTTCCTATATTGAGTGGAAAATAAAAAATGAAATAGAAGTCAAAGGTGCTTTAGAGCTGAATGATTTACACAATTCATTAAGGACGGTGATTTTTCAGTTAGCATCAGATTAAATGGTTACTTACTCTCAAATAGCCCTTGGGGAGTTGAATTGCTGGGTAGCAAACAGATTAAAGTTTGCATTGAAAGAAAAATTGAATTCAGAGGTAATCAATAGCATAATAGGGGCAGTGAGTGGTGCCTGCCGCCTGAAATGAAATTACCATATTTTTAATCTTAATTTTCCACTCTGTTTATCTGACAGTGTGGATGTGCAATCCAAACAGATAATGAGAGAGTGGGATATTGACACCGCTGTCCTCTGGAGTGCTTGTTTTCAGTGATTAAATGCTGTGATCTGTGATTACTTTGTGCAGGGATGTCGGGGCTGCTGGCCAGACCAGGGGAGGGGCACCCGCTCAGCAGCTGTAACTCCCTCTCCCAGGTCCTAATGTCTGAAATTCATTTTCCACCAGCCATACTGAGAAATAAAGATTACCTATTTATGTATATACTTCAGCTGCACAAATTACAATAATTAATCCCATTATTATTGTTGTCCTGACTCAAAAACCTTTTAATTAGATCAATACGTAGTGTACCCTCTCTGTAAGTTCTGTATTAATGAGCTAACAAACTTGCTTCTTATAGGGTGATGTGAGTTACAGAAAGCAATGCCTTGGGAAACTTTGAAGGGAAAGTGTACTGTCATTAGAGAGAGCACAGAGAGAAGACTAGGGGCATTGTTGAGGAAAGAAATTCCAGCCCCTCTGGCTGCAATTAAGTAACAAGCTGGGATAATTTTTAAAACTGCAACTGGTGTTCTTCCGGTATGAGGAGAAAGTTATCTTGTACATTTAATCAAATCGATACCTCTAGCCAAGTAAAAGTGCCCAATCACACAATTTTAAAGTTATGTAAATAAATCCTGTATTCACAAAATTCATTATCTTTTGATATCTAAAAGCACCATCGTGGTCAGAATCTTTCTGATAAGTGTCTTATATTAAAAGCATAATTTCATTTGGCAAGGAGGAAATTCACAATGCTTCATGTCAGGCAACATATTATGGATGCATTATTTGAATTTGAATCCACTTAATCCTGCTGTGGGAATAGATTTACAATAGATGATGGTTATCTACCATCTAACCTAATGACTTGCAGGGTCCAGCCTTTGCTCTGTGTAAGGTCTGTGTGTTTGGAGACTTTGGTAATTATGCATAGTTAATTTATGCCCCTTGATACATATGTATACCCCAATAAAAAGACCCAAAGAGAAAAGCTGATGGCTAGCACTGACCGTCTGATAATAGATTATTACACCATATTTATTTCTCCAAATTGGAGCGCAGTTATAACAGGTAAGGGAGCCATGCCTTAATCATTCATTCCTTAACCTTCGCTAGAGTGGTGTCCTCAGTTCCTAGAGCACACAACAACTTTATCCCCAAACCCACCCCCAGTCATCATTTCTCATATGCATGACCCTCTGGCAGGGGAAAGGGAGCCCCAACTAAGTACTGAGAAAAGAAGAGTGAAAAATAACTGTGACAAAGGCGAATAGGCGCCACAGCTGGGTGTGAATTCAAGTTTATTAGCTCTCTGATTGGCAGCATCCCTCACAAAAATTCCCAGCTTCTCCAAAGAACCAACTGGTTGAAATCGGAGAGTTTTAATAAATTGATATTTAACCCTTGAATGGCCACAGGCAACTCTTCTCTTGCCACCTGCATTTAGTGATAAAGAAACTGGGGGGAGCACACGTGTGCTCATAAATATTGACCAATGCCTGCTGCTTAGTTTTGTATTTTGAGCATAGACTAAGGAAATTCCCATGTGTTACATAAACCCACAATGAGAATGGTATATCCTAAGTTTACCACCTTCTTTAGATGTTCTGTATGCTATGTTATTTTGTAAATTGCTGTAAAGAAAGGTGACATTAGATCCACCCAATGAATGAATATAATCAAGTCCTGATGAATGTCTATAGTAGTGTTGGAATGAGCTTAAAATTTTTGCTTGGAGTCTTAAAAACAAATCACAAAAAGATGTATGAGGAAGATAAACAGAGTTTGGACTGATTCTTTCACATAGAGTTTTAGCACCATTTTGACAATTTATTCAGTATTCTGAAGAATCCATAGACTCATATACAAACTACATAAAGTCCTGTCTTCATTACAACAAACTCATCCAATTTTTTGATAACTTGTATTGTGCTCTCTAAAAAATTTTTTATCAATACTTAAACATGCTGATTCTTATAGCAATGGAATATGGTTGATATATATCCATTGACATGGAAAGTACTCAAAGTGCTATTTGAACTTTTTTCCCTATCTCCTGACTACGTCTGTAATCCAGCTGAAACCTAGGTTTTCTAAGGATACAAAAGCTTTTCTCCACCCCTATACCTGCAGTCACCATTCGAAGTTTATTGAGCTTTAGCGCACACAAAGAGAGTGAGAAAATCCAAACCAATCTCTTTCCTCTCACTTTCTAAATCCTGACATGGTCCATCACCTTTTAAAAATAGTGAGCTGGCCTTCCCCAAAAAGGAGAAAGGAAACAAATCTAATGGAAAACAATGGAAGAAGGATGATCTAATCTTGAAATAAGAAGACATATTTCTGAAAGCCTAAGGAGGGGTTGTTTCACACTGATGTCACCTTCTCCTGAACAATGTGAGCCCTCCAGGAGGTGAAGAGAGAAATATTAATGCCATTAACCCATTGTCCTAGAATTCTCCCAAAATGGAGGGGATTTAAGGGAAGACTCTAAATCACAAGAAGTAGAAGTATTCATGGAAAACAAATGGTTTGCTTCTGATTGGCGTTTAGTTTGTTCAACCATTAACAAACCAGTTCCTGGGAAAATCCAAATATTCCAATGAACCACACACACACAGAGACAAGTGGCTGTTGCTTCCCATAGGTGACCCAAGCTTTCTTTCCAAACCAGTCTCTTGCGGCTCAGTGAAGAAAGAAAATGTACTTATCACATACTCTGGGAATGAAAGTTCATTCTGGGGCCACTAGGTTGAGACATGTCTCAAGTACATTTTATGTTAAGGAAACAATCCCCAAAAGAGTTTCTTCAGGGAGTGGTAGCAATATTGGACCCAGTATGACAGTGCCAACTACTTTTTTCACTCCTAGAGGCCAGATGTTTTATGTTAACTTTTGATGTCTCTGCTTCCCTAGCACTGGGGATAATCATACAGCCAAGAACTCAAAAATAAAGCTACGGGTGATGCAAAAAAATAAGGGTAAATAATGCCCCTTTGGGAGTTCCATTACAATCTCTTTCTATCTCTTGCTGTCCCCTGCGAGAAGGTGGTTACTAATCAGGGTCTTTCTTTATGTAAAATGAAGACATGTCTCTAGGTAACTTCCACCTCTAAAATTTTATCAATCAAAGATATTTTTTTTCTTGAAAACTTAGCACCTGACTAGATTTGTTCACTAACTAAACCTGTTTGGAAACTATACTAACTTCAGATTAAAGTAGAGTTTTCCAAAGCACCTTTTCTTTCATTCCATGTAGAAAAGCCATAGGAAACACATGTTTTCTTTATAGAAACATAACATAATATGTATTTACCTAGATGGCTTCACATTTAAATGTCTGTGAATAAGTCTTTTCATTTGATTTTTTTCTTACTAAGACCTTGCCACCACCCCTGCCTGACTCCCTCAGCCAGAGAAAACCCATAGCATCCTGTCAGTCTTAAAGCAGAGATGAGTGCCATTCTGCTGTTCACCACCAGGGTGTCATGGTAGCTAGCCTCCCAGAGGCTCACGCTAATCTCCATCTCCTGGTCTTCATATTCATACATGTCTTTTCTACACTATAGCAGAGCTATCTTTGTGATGAATAGAATTCAGAGAATTGGTGACATATCACTTCCTAGATTGGGTTATCAAAGTCTGTCTTCAGGCTCACATTCCAGGCCTGTTTGTCAATCTGTCTGCCTTCATTTATTGTTGGAGAAGCCAATTGTCATATTTTAAGATGCACTCTGGAGAGACCCACACGGCAGAAAACACAAGTCTCCTGTCTAATACCTCACAATAAACTGGAGAAGCCAGCTGACATGTCATAAAGGCACTTAGGTAACCTGTGGAGAAGCCATAAAACAGAAAACTGACATCCCTGCTCACAGCCAGAGAGGATCTTAGGTGTACCAACAACCATATGGGTGAGCTTGGAAACAGATCTTCTCCTATCAAGCCTTCAGATGAGACTGCAGCCCTGTTTAACCTTGAGACAGACTCACCTACCCAAGCTGCTCCCAGACTTCTGCCCATAGAAACTGTGAAATGTTTGTTGTGTTAAGCTGCTAAATTTTGGTATAACCTTTTATGCAGAAAGAACAGGTATCTCAATATAAGCATCAATCAAGAGTTTTATTTTGGTAACATGAAAATACCAATTGCACATCTTCAGAATCCTTTTTATTGTTACAAATGTTTTCTGCCTGCATTAGTAGGTGTAGAGTCTGAGTATTCTAAAATGTGGAGCCTGCACAATCACTATATTTGTTTTTAAAGTTTGTGGCCAAAAGTCTTCTTGCCTTTCTGTCTCTAATATTAAAGTCCAAGGATCGCTTTACTGGGACCTATCTTTATAAAATCTCAGAGATGTGATGCAGATCCATAACTATTTTTCTGATCGATAAAAAAAAAAATACATGTATCCAATAAACTTACATGTTGAATGAAAACAGGATAAACTACAGCACACTCATGGACAGGACACCGGTTTACTAGTTTCCCACCATGCTTTGAAAATCAGGCTGATGGATTCATATAAGACAAGAGGTGATGCTTTTAAAAGCAAGACATTGTTATAAGTGAAATACTTGATGTTGTTCAAGACACTATTTTTCCTTGTAAATTCTACAAAAATGACGATGTAACAAATATTTACACACAAATTACAAACATGCAAGTGATTTGGGGTTTTGCTAGAATAAATATAGTGCATTTGTTCAGAGTATAGAATGTAGAAATCAACTGGGGTTTGAATATATTTTCCTTATCATCTTAACCTGACCATTGGATAATAGCTATACATTTATGGCAATGCTAATAGTGACCATTTATTGAGCACTTATGTGATTTATGCACACATTGTCACATCCAATTCAAACTTCTCTTTGAGTTGAATTTGAATAGTAGGTATTATTATTCCATTTTATGGATGCGAAATGGAGGTTGAGAAGGTTTAGATCATTTGCACACAGCCGTTCATAATGGATTCAGGATTCAAAGCCAAGGTTTTCTGAGTCCAAGATTCATGTTCTTAGTATTATGCTGTATTGCTATCCTGTATTATTATTTATGTTAATTTTATTAATGACAATATATTAGAAATTATTGAAGTCTTTAGTACAGATTTATAGAAAATCCGTAACGATCGCTAACAACAAAAATAATTGCCATGTTTAGAAAGATTTTATGTTAAGCTCAAGGTGAGAAAAAGAGATTCCACTTACTAAGAAGATACTCAGAAAGGAACAGAGAAAAGCGTCTGAACCTTCTAACCCCAGGAGAGAAAGAGGGCGTCAGCATTTTATGGATACACTTTCATCACATGCATTTAATAACTGTCATCATCTCTTGAGTTGCAGATTTGGCCTTTTGTCTCAGAATATCGTTTCGCTTTCAGTTTTCCTATTGAGGGTACATATGATTTTAATACATTTCTGAGTATTCAATGCCAACCTTTAAAAAAATCTATACACATATAATTAAATTTTTTTCCAGGGGAGTAGGCCATTTATGTTATTCATCTTCTCTCAGAGTCTGAGCTGCAGCCCTTTGGTGTTTCTAGTTAGGATTCAAATCAGGCAGGTTCATCAGAGAATTTCCAGGCGGTGGTCACATTGGCACTGGGTAATGTTTGTTACTCAGACTTCTAGGGTAATGGGTAAAAGGGAGGATGGCAAAGCTCTCCAGCACTCTTGAGCATGTCAGCATCTTCTGACTGCCACTTTGTCTGCTATTGCTGCCACTCTGCTTACATCACCACTGCAAAAGGCCTCACAAGAAGGTGGAAAGAAAAACAATGTAGCTTATGAAATTACACACAGAAAAGAAGTTGCTGATCATTTATTAACACACAAATTAAGTAGGGGTAATCGTCATCTCCTACTCATCAGTTCCAACAGTAGCAGCCTGTCTTTTAAAAATCAGAGAAAAACGGATTTGGTTCTTTCCGGTTTTTTGTGCTACTACAAGTGTGTGTGTGTGTGTGTATGTGTTTTAAAGAGGTGCTGCAAATTCACTGAATAGTTAAATAACGTGACTCTGAGTGTTTCTTTTCCCTTCATATTACGGCGAACTGCTCCATTTTGAGGATGATTTGCTAGAATATGACTGCCACTGCAGTGTGTAAGTATCTTTGGCAAATTGGGAGTATAAATGTTTTTCAAATAAGAGTGCCTGGCTCATCTCTTCCTAAGGTCTCTATCTGAGACTTCGTAAGTTCATTCCCTTATTCCCAGTTTCTGTTTTTTGTTGCTTTCCTAGTGTTTATCTATACCTTGACGCCACTGTCCCCATTTTAAAGATGGAGAAAGATTAAAAACATAGCACTTTGTTCAGGAGGATCATGAGGAAAAATTCCAAATGAAAACAGTCTGTATATTTTTCATATCCCGTTGTTCCACAAATGATAAAAGTGATGCCTGAATAATCATTGACAAAAATCTCTAAGGAAAAAAAAATTATCTTGACTCAGGCAATTTTAATAACAGCAATGACAACATTAAAATAGAAAAATTAAATCAATGATCTCTGATTAAATTAAATTGGTATTAGAATACACCTTTTATTGTTTCTGTTTTATAAGCAGATAAGGTAAATTTTGTTCCCATTTGTTTTATTTGGGGGAGATTTCAAAGAACTATGTCTATTTGAGTGAAATCAAATAGAACTGTTTTAATACAGTTTAAAACACATTAAATTAGCTTCCTAATGTTTTTAATTGACAATATCTTAGGCTACCTCTCCTTTGTTCCAGGATACTAATGTTCTGCTTTACTTACAGAAACTTATAACTTAGATTAGTGAATTAATAGTCAATCAACCTTGTTTCAACCAGAGGGCTGCAGACATTTTTAAGAGTTTATCCCCATAATTAAGGCAATCTGAGAATGTACCCAAGCTAAGCATGTTTAATCCCACAAAATAGACACATATAGTAAATATTAGTAAAACTCAGTTCCTTCCTTACCTTTTAGATTTAAAAATGTTAGTAGTTCTGTTTTTCTTTCTGCATCACAAAGGGTGATTTTGGACATCTTCCATTTTGGAGATGATGTAAACTATTGTAGAGTTTCTACTTTCAAGAGGAGATTCTTCTTTTATTTTCTTTAAAAATATTTAAACTCGGCTCGGCGCCTGTGGCTCAACGGGCTAAGGTGCCAGCCACATACACCTGAGTTGCCAGGTTCGAATCCAGCCCGGGCCCACCGAACAATGATGGCTGCAACCAAAAATTGGCCGGGCGTTGTGGCCGGCAACTGTGGTCCCAGCTACTTGGGAGGCGGAGGCAGGAAACTCGCTTGAGCCCAGGAATTGGAGGTTGCTGTGAGCTGTGATGCCACAGCATTCTATCCAGGGTGACAGCTTGAGGCTCTGTCTCAAAAAAAAAAAAAAAAATTTAAACTCCATCATTCATGTACTTAAATTACATATATAGCTTTTTAACTTTTATTTTTGGTATTTGTAGAGATTTATTGCCATGTAAGTGAGAAAATGAGCACTACTGTATTAAAGGACTAAAGCACCATCCAGTCCTCTGATCGAAAAGCAAAATGTGGTTAAGTGTATGTGAATCAGAGTGTCTATTTCTCACATATGAGATAGGGTTTGGGCCTGAGGGAGGTAGAGAACACGTGAACCGTCAAGAATCTGAAAATTTCTTATGACAAAGAGGTTCTAGCTTGTTCTATATCTTTCCAGAAAGACCATACAGGACCCAGTGAAAGTTACTAAGAGGCAAACTTTGCTCAAGGAAGAACATTTTAACTTACAGATTTATTTAAAATAGAGGCTGAAATACTGCAGACCACTTGTCCCGACAGTCTCTTCCTTAGCTAAGTAGGACTTACAGCTGTTGGGAATTTGCAGATAGATTCCAGCATAGGAGGGAAGTTGGAGCAGATAATCTCTCATGTTCCTTTTAATTCTTAAGTCTTGTGATTTTATAATAATCAAAGAACAATTCTCCAGAAGACTAGTAACTTGGGATGCCACAAAGAGATACAACAACGACATTTGAGTGTGTGTGATGGTAATAGAGGAGGCAGAGGTTGAAGAGAAGAAGAAATCTAACTTCAGTGGGGCCAAAGAAACCCTTGGAAGCATGAGTCATGACACATTGTGCTAAGTCAGTTTTGGAAGGTTCTCTTGTAAGAGATCTTTGGAGAGGGAGTAAAAAATTATCCATCTAGGAAGGTCTAAATTTAACAGGGTAAGCTGATCTCACAGAGTTCCTTTGGCTCTGTGGTTCTATGGGTCATTGTGAGCATCTGCTGTGGTTAATTAACTAAACCACTCTCTGTTCCTTCCCCCCCAAAGAAAACCTTCAGTAAAGAACAGAGGAGGAAGTGTCATTTTGATGCTTCCATGACTTGCTTCTTTTTTTTTTTTTAATGAGAAATGTACTCTGAGTCAGTGGGCAGGAGCAGGTTAATAATGCATTATCTTAAGGGGGAAAAAAAAGAAAAAAAGAAAGGGAGAACTACTATGTTGCATGATTCCTTGCAGATCCAGAGCCAGAGACTGTGTGTGGGTTTCTCGTTTGTGCAGTGTCTTACAAAAATAAATACACTGGAAAAGAAAGATTGTAAGATGAAAGTTCTGTCACTTATAAGAGGCAGAGAACTCCTGGCCCCTTCTTCCCGGGTGATAAACAGGCAGCATATCCAGTGAATGGTTCTACTTAGTGAGGGTTTCTGGGAGCAGAAATCAATGCTGTTGCTTATGGGGCAGGTGCAGTGCAAATAAAGCCCCTCAGTGCTGCCCCTGGGCTCAAAGAGGCATGAGATCACACAGTTCACACGGGCCACAAGAAAGCTGCCAGCTCTGCCCATCTGGAGGCCGCTGTTGTGATCAGCCCTCCAAAGGAGTGGGTAGTCTGCTCCTCTGCCTCTGGGATGCAGCTCGCAGCTTCCTTCCTTCGCAGAGGCAGGGGAAAAGCAAACATTCTGTTTTTCAGGGCTTGTCCAGAGAGTTTTGTCTCTGATGGATACAAGAGTCAAAAAAAGAAAGGACCAGTTTTACCAACTGGATCCTCATGATGCTCTGATGGTTAAAAATCAAGGTGGGGATAATTTGCCCTATAAAATGAAAACTTGGATATCTAATGCATGCTAATGATGAGGGTAAACACCATCAAGATTTTGCATTCAATAATTATTTCAATACCAAAACAAGCCAAGTAATGATTTAAAATGTGGATTCCTTAAGATATTTCTTGGAATATTTCATAAATCTTCTTAAATCTGCTATAAATCTTGAATATTGCCTAAATCTGTACACATGCTTATTCTCCAATTGTATTCAAAGTAAATCCTTATGTCATGGGAATATAATATATGTAGTATGGAACTGATACTGTTTATGATTCAATGTTTATGAATTAGGAAAGTTAGAATTATTTTTGATTTAGAGTGCTAGTGGTCTCTCATATTACAATTAGAACAACAATATAGAAAGTACAATACATTCTATGGTCTGTCATCTCTAACTTTGACAGTTATTAAAATTCAGGATATAATGGTGTGTCAAGATTTAATTGAGCTTTTTGGTTTTATCTCAACAATTGAGAAATTATAATTACTGAGAACTGAGCTAAATTTTTTTTTTTTTTTTGCAGTTTTTGGCTGTGGCTGGGTTTGAACCCTCCATCTCCGGCATGTGGGGCCGGTGCCCTACTCCTTTGAGCTACAGGCGCCACCCGAACTGAGCTAAATTTTACTTCTATGCATCCTATGAAAATATTTTTAATGGCTTGGTGCCTGTGGCTCAACGGGCTAAGGCGCCAGCCATGTACACCTGAGCTGGAGGGTTCGAATCCAGCCTGGGGCCCACCAAACAACAAGGACAGCTGCAACCAAAAAATGGCCAGATGTTGTGGCAGGCGCCTGTAGTCCCAGCTACTTGGGAGGCAGAGGCAGGAGACTCACTTGAGCCCAGGAATTGGAGGTTGCTGTGAGCTGTTATGCCACAGCACTCTATCCAGGGTGACATCTTGAGGCTCTGTATCAAAAAAAAAAAAAAAAAAAGAAAATATATATATATATTTTTTCATTTTATCTCATCTATTATTTTATTTATTTTTTAAAATGCAGGCTATTTCTGAATCCTGTATAGACTTTTATATTTTTTTTGTTACATACATGTATTTTATTATTCTTCATTGCATTATTCCCTCCCCCCACCCCTCAGTGGTAAGACAGAATTGATTTACAGAGAAGAATACAGAAAACACTAAAGCCCCTGGTAGAGGGAGAAAATTCAAGTGGGGAGAGAGAAGCTCTCACCGTTCCTCTCCTGGTCTTTCCCCGTCTCCTCCTTTAGGCCTTTAGCCTCAGGGTATATATAGGTGTATGGGTTCCTTGGCCAGGAAACGAATGAATACAGTCCCTTCCGCTGGGGGCAAGGTGAATGAGTGTATCAATGAATGGA
>CAUYRH010071053.1:0-18306 GCA_963574655.1 Perodicticus potto | reverse complement strand
TTGCCTCAGTTTTTCTTTCATTAGTAGTGGCAGGGTCTAGCTTTTGCTCATGCTTGTCTCGAACTTGTGAGCTCAAGGAATCCACTACCTTCTCCTAGAATGCTAGGATTACAGGCATGAGCCACCACACACAGCCTTATTTTTTATTTTGGCACAGAAACTCACTCTATTGCCCTGTATAGAGTGCCATGGCATTGGCCTAGCTTACAGCAACCTCAGACTCCTGGGTTCAAGCTATCCTCTTGCCTCAGCCTCTTGAGTAGCTTGGACTTCCGGCAAAAGCCACCATGCCCTGCTAATTTTCCTATTTTTCATAGAGACAGGTTCTCACTCTTGCTCAGGTTAGTAACTCTTGAGCTCAACCAATCCTCCCCCTTCAGTCTCCCAGAGTTGTAGGATTACAGGCATGAGCACTGTACCTGGTCTTTTTTTTTTCTTTAAAGAGTAGCATTTTTTTCTTTTTCTTTTTTTCTTATTTTTTGAGACAGAATTTCACTATGTCACCCTCGGTACAGTGCTGTGGCATCACGGCTCACAGCAACCTCAAATTCTTCGGCTTAAACAATTCTCTTCCTCAGACTTCCAAGTAGCTGGGACTACAGGTGCCCAACACAATGCTCAGCTATTTTTCGTTGCAGTTGTCATTATTGTTTAGCTGGCCTGGGCTGGTTTCGAACTTGCTACCCTTGGTGTATGTGGTGGTGCCATAACCACTATGCTACAGGTGCCCAGCCTTTTCTTTTCTTTTTTTTTTTAATGAGACAGAGTCTCACTATGTTGCCCTCAGTAGAGTGCCATCACAGCTCACAGCAAACTCAAACTCTTGGGCTCAAGAGATTCTCTTGTCTCAGCCTCCCTAGTAGCTGGGACTACAGGCGCCCACCACAATGCCCAGCTATTTTTGCTTAGCAGGCCCCGGGCCAGGTTCAAACCCACCAGCACCAGTGCACGTGGTCAGCACCCTAACTGCTGAGCTACAGGTGCCAAGCCTAACAGTAACATTTTCAACAAAAATTTTAAACAAGTGGGGTCAAGCTCCTGAAGCATTTCTTTAAGGAATTATCACAAGAGATTGAATATAACTTTACAATACAATCCTAAAGTCTAAGCACAAAGCAATGGCTACCAAGAAGAGGAAGGGGTCCAGTCAAAGAGGAAGAGGCCCAATCAAGAGCAAAGGTTATTTGGCGTACTCAAGGCATTTTGTTTGTTGACAAACAAATAGAACAATAACATCTGCATATTATGAGAGTGTTTTGAGAAGTTAGCTAAAGCTTTAGCAGGAAAACACATAGGAAATTTTTACCCAAGAAATCAAATGGGCAAGTTTGCAATAGTTTGAGGGGGAAAGCATTAGACATCCATCTTAAAATCCTGATTTGACCCCTTCTGACTTGTTTCATAATCTTGAAAAAAATCTTTAAAGGTCACTCATTTTCCTTCAGTTAATAACCTAAATAAGACTTCATTGACATGGTTAAATTCCCAGGACCCTCAGTTCTTTAGGGACTAAATGGCTTATGTTGCTTACAAAGGGTCTTGAACTTGATAGAGTTTATGTTGAGAAACATTTATATTTTTCATTTTTCTTCTTTAATTCCATTTTTCTATAAACTTTTTGAAGTTCCCTTATATATGCACCCTGTCTAAAGGGAAAGAAGAATTCTTGTAATTACTTATATTGACTTAATATTGACTTAAGTTGGCTTTCCATTTCTTAAATTTATACAAACATAAAAGTTGATATAAACTTAGTTTATGGTCCTTGATAAAAAGATTTATGAAATAAATGCATTCAAGAATGGTAAAACTAAAACATTAGTGGAATAGTTGCTACTGTTTACTGAAATGTAAACACTATGGAACAAGTTGTGTGCATGCAATACTGTCTTATGCCTTGCGGTGACTATTTTGTCTAGAGCTTTTCTCTTTGCAACCCACAGGCTTATTGGAATGAAAGCAGAGGCTCTGAATTCACAAAAGAATGTCTTTGAACTGTCAGCAAATACTAATTTGCAGAATTCTTCATTAACTTATCTCCGAACATTCTTCTAACTCCAGTGAGTAATTCATTGTTTTGAACCTAGCATTCTTTGAGAAAAGCTTCAGTTTTTATTTAATCTAGGACAAGGCTTTGTTAGCAGTTAACTAAAGTGGATTACAAGTTGACTATTTTATGAAAAAAAATAAAACACATTATAACGCTTTAAAAATAAGTTTATAAAGATTATACAAAATGTGCTATAATAGTTACATGTAATAATAACCAAGATATAAAAGTTTATGTACACTACCATTTTGAGTATATTTCTGAAATAAAAAATGAAAACCTATGTGGATTATTTGCTTTTTACATGCTAAACTGTAAAAACCAAAAATAAAGAAGACATATTGTCTTCCCCCAAAGAACTTAGTAATTAGGTAGAAAAACAAATATGTATACAAATAACCAAAACATGAGGAAGAATGTAACCATTGTGGTAATTTGGGGAAAAACAACTAAACTATCAGAACACAAAGACAGACAAGACTTTTAGGAAAAGCAAATAGATTCATAGACATGTTTGGGCTGGAGTGGGGGCAGGGAGTATGTTGAGGGAAGCGTTTAAGATCTTTAGAGCTCCATAACTAGAAGGCAAGTTTCTAGCTCAACTTTCCAGTAGCTTATAAAATGAGAGGCACTTTTCACAAAAACTTGAAATCACAGGCCAATTTTAACTAAACATGATGAAAGATAGTAGTTTCTGGGCCAACCTGGGCCAGGCAAAAGGACTAAGTAATAATGTCTTTGGTGGACCCTATTTTCTTTTTCCACAGAATTTCTCTCATCTTGTGATGATTTTCCAAGGCACCAATGATACTAAGTGGGAAAATTCAATGTCCAAAGACATTGGTCCAATGCTAGTTTGATGGAATGTCTTCCCTTCAATTTCAATAATTGTACCTCATTCTGTTCATTCATAAACTATTCTTAAGTATGAAGTACCTCTCTTTTTTAAATCTCAGTGGGTGATGCCATTATTAGATTCACCATTTATACTGGTATTTATTTTTACAATGATGAACATAACAAATATCATGAGCTTGGGGGGCTAAAGATTCTTGGGACGGAATTCTAGTTCTGACCCTTTCTTGAACAAGTTACTAAACTCTGTCACCCAAAAGACTACTAGGATGGCTAAATAGTAAAGAAGAGAGCTTTATTAGCAATATCAGTTTGTGAACTGGGAAGAGACAGTCTCCAGCATGGACCAAAGGTGCTTGTTCTTCAAAGAGAAGAAAGACAGGTTGGGTTTTATGCCTCACAGGGTCTGTCTTACACAATAGACATACATACTCAGTTGGTTTAGAAGAGAAGTTATACACATTTAGAAGAGGAGCTTAATACATGAACAATGAGTAAACATACATTATCATGCATCCCATCTGCCCCTTGGGGTAGTATTTTTTTTTTATAATAACAGCTTTTTTTTTTTTTTTTTTTTTTTTCCATTTATTTATTTTTGCAGTTTTTGACCGGGGCCAGGTTTGAACCTACCACCTCCGGTATATGGGGCCTGTGCCCTATTCCTTTGAGCCACAGGTGCTGCCTGAATAACAGCTTTATTGAGATATAATTCACATGCCATACAATTCACCCATTTAAAGTGTACAGTTCAGTGATTTTTAGTACATTCTTTAAGTTATGCAACCAACACCACAGTTAATTTTAGAATATTTTCATTGACCTAAAAAGAAACCCCATACCCATTACTCATTGTTTTCTCCCAACACCCCACCCCACCTCTGTCTCTATAGATTTGCATTTGGGGGCATTTCTTCCATATATGTATATAAGTTTTGATTGGCTGGTTCCAATTTAGTATTGAGTACATGTGTATTTGTTTTTCCATTCTTGTGAGACTTTAGTTAGGAGAATGGTCTCCAGCTCCATCTAGATCGATAGAAAAGATACTAGATCACCTTTTTCATGGCTGAGTAGTACTCCATAGTATACAAATACCACATTTTGTTAACCCACTCGTGTATTGATGGGCACTTGGGCTTTTCCCAAATCTTTGCAATTGTGAATCGTGCTGCTATAAACAATCAAGTGCAAGTATCTTTATGATAAAATGCCTTGTTTTACTTTGGGTAAATATCAAGTATTGTGATTGTGAATCATGCTGCTATAAAAAATCAAGTGCAAATATCTTTATGATAAAATGCCTTGTTTTACTTTGGGTAAATACCAAGTATTACTGATGGATCAAATGGTAGGTCTACCTTAATTTCTTTGAGATATTTCCATATTTCTTGCCATAGAGGTTGTACTACTTTGTAGTCCCACCAATAGGGTAAAAGTATTCCTTTCTCTTCTGCTTCCACACCAGCATCTGATGTTTTAGGACTTTTTGATAGAAGCCTTTCTCATTAAAGTGAAGTCATATCTCCTTAGGGTTTTGATTTGAATTTCCCTGACAATTAGAGATGTTGAACATTTTTTCATGTGTTTATTGGACATTAGTCTGCCTTCATTTGAAAAGTTTCCATGTCTTTTGCCCACTTTTTAATGGGGTTGATTTATTTTTTTTCTGGCTGATTTGTTTGAGTTCTTTGTAAATTCTTGTTATAGCCCTTTATTAGATGTATAGCATCTAATAAATATTTTCTCCCATTCTGTAGGCTATTTTTTTTTCTAAATCTCAGTGGGTGATGCCATTATTAAATTCACCATTTGTACTGGTATTTATTTTTACAATGATGAACATAACAGAAATATCATGAACTTGGGGGGAGTGAGACTCTGTTGCCCTTGATAGAATGCCGTGGCATCACATCTCACAGCAACCTCAAACTCTTAGGCTCAACAGATCCTCTTGTCTCAGCCTCCCAAGCAGCTGGAACTATAGGCACCCATCACAACACTCAATTATTTTTTAGAGATGGAGTCTCGCTCTTGCTCAGGCTGGTCTGGAACTCCTGAGCTCAGGCTATCCACCTGCCTTGGACTCCCAAAGTGCTAGGATTACAGGGGTGAACCACCACACCCGGCCCTCTTCTAGAATTCTTATAGATTTGCTTCTTAAGTTTAAGTCTTAAGTTTTGGCTCAGCGCCTGTGGCTCAACGGGCTAAGGCGCCAGCCACGTACACCTGAGATGGCAGGTTCAAATCCAGCCCGGGCCCACCAAACAACAATGACGGCTGCAACCAAAAATGGCTGGGCGTTGTGGCGGGTGCCTGTAGTCCCAGGTACTTGGGAGGCAGAGGCAAGAGACTTGCTTGAGCCCAGGAATTGGAAGTTGCTGTGAGCTGTGATGCCACAGCATTCTATCCAGGGTGACAGCTTGAGGCTCTGTCTCAAAAAAAAAAAAAAAGTCTTAAGTTTTCTATCATGAATTAATTTTTGTGAATGGTGAGAGGTGAAGATCCTAATTTCAGTCTTTTACATGTGGCTATCCTGTTTTTCCAACACCATTTATTCAGTAGGAAATATTTTCCCCAGTGGATGTTTTTGTCTGCTTTGTCAAAGATCTGATGGGAATATGAGGATGTTTTCATCTCTGAGTTGTCTGTTCTGATCCATAGATGTATGTCTCTGGGGTTTTTGTTGTTGTTGTTTTGTTTTTGTGGAGACAGAGTCTCACTTTATTACCCTTGGTAGAGTGCCATAGCATCACACAGCTCACAGCAACCTCCAACTCCTGGGCTTGGGCGATTCTCTTGCCTGAATCTCCTGAGTAGCTGGGACTACAGTCGCCCGCCACAATGCCCGGCTATTTTTTCTGTTTTGCAGTTTGGCCGAGGCCAGGTTTGAACCTGCCACCTTTGGTATATGGGGCCGGTGCCCTACTCAATGAGCCACAGGCACCACCCATATGTCTTTGGGTTTTTTTGCCAGTATCATGCTGTTTAGGTTATTATAGCCTTGTAGAATAGCTTGAAGTCTGATAGAATGAGACTCACCTTTGTTCTTAAAGTTGCTTTGCTATTCAGGGTCTTTTCTGGTTCTATACAAAGCATAGAACTTTTTTTTAATCCTAAAAAATAACATTGGTGTTTTAATGAGGATTACACTGAATTTTTAGATCACATTGAGTAGCATAGATATTTTAACAATGCTGATTCTGCAGATCCATGGGCATGATATGTTTTTCCACCTGTTTACATCCTCTGTGATTTCTTTCCTCAAAGTTTCATAATTCTCCCTATAGAGGACTTTTGCCTCCTTGGTTAAGTATATGTCTAGGTATTTAATTTTCTTTGTTGCTACTGTGTAAGGTATTGCATCTTTGATTTGATTCTAGGCTTGACTGTTGTTGGCATATATAAAAGCTACCGATTTGTGTATGTTGATTTTATAATCTGAGACTTTGCTGAAATTATTTATCAATTCCAGAAGTCCCTTAGTTGAATCTTTCCCATTTTGTAGGTATAAGATCATACCCATTTGTTCCTTGCAGCAAAGAGCAATACCTCTTCTATTGCCATTCTAATACCCTTGATTTCCTTCCTTTGTCTAATTGCTCTGGTTAGGACTTCCAGCACTATGTTGAATAGAAGCAGTGATAGTGGACCGCCTTGTCTGATTATAGTTCTAAGTGGAATGCTTTCAATTTTTCACCATTCAATATAATTTTGGCTGTGGGTTTAACATATATGGCTTTTATAATTGTTTTATTTTTTATTTTTTTTACAGAGACAGAGTCTCACTTTGTCTTTAAACAAAGTGACTTTAAACAAAGTGAGACTCTATCCCTTGGTAGAGTGCTGTGCCATCACAGCTCACAGCAACCTCCAGCTCTTGGGCTTAGGTGATTCTCTTGCCTCAGCCTCCCGAGTAGCTGGGACTACAGGTGCCCACCACAAGGCCCAGCTGTTTTTTTGTTGCAGTTTGGCCAGGGCCGGGTTTGAATCGGCTACCCTCAGTGTATGGGGCTGGCGCCCTATTCACTGAGCCACAGGAGCCACCCAGGCTTTTATGATTTTGACATATGTACCACTTATGCTTATTTTGTTAACTGTTCTTATCATAAAGGGTGTTGAATTTTGTCAAATACTTTTTCTGCATCTATTAAGAGGATTATATGGTCTTTCTTTCTGCTTCTATTAATGCAATGAATTACGTTTATAAATTTGCATATGTTGAACCATCATGCATCTTGGGAATGAAGCCCACTTGGTCATGATGACTTATTTTTTTAATATGCAGCTGAATTCAATTTGCTGAGAATTTTTTCTTCTATATTCATAAGGGGTATTGGCTTGCAATTTTCTTTTCTTAAGGTGTCCTTTTCTGGATTTGAATATCAAGGTGATATTGGCTTCATAGAACAAGTTAGGGAGGATTCATTCCTTCTCAATGTTATGAAATAAATTCTGGGGTATAGGTACAAGTTCTCCTTTATAGGTTTGGTAAAATTTGGCTGTGAAACAAATCATATGGTCCTGGAGATTTTTGTTGTGGGAAGATTATTTATCGCTGCTTCAATTTTGGTACTTGGTATTGGTCTGGTCAGGAGTTCTATTTATTACTGATTGAGCCTAGGGAGATTGTGTGTTTCTAAGAATTTCTCTTTCCTCCGTATTTTCAAGTTTATGAGCATAGAGATTTTTATAGTATTCAGAGAGGATGTTTGGTATTTTTATAACACCAGCTCTGATTTCTCTTTTTTCTTCCTTTTCTTTTTCTGGTTAATTTAGCAAGAGATTGCCAATTTGGATTATCTTTTCAAAGAACTAACTTTTTGTTCATTAATCTTCTGTATAATTCTTTTGTCCTTGATTCCATTTAGCTCTGCACTGATCTTGCTTATATGTTTTCTTCTGCTGGGTTTGGAATTGATTTGCTCTTCCTTTTCTGGTTCTTTGAGATGATTCATTACGTTGTTGATTATGATCTTTCTGTCTTTTGGATGTGGGCTTTTCCTGCTATGAGTCTTCCTCTCAGAACTGCTTTTACTGTATCCCACAGATTTTGATAACTTGTGTCCCCATTATCATTTACTTCAAAGACTTTTTGATTTCTGTTTTTACCTCCTCCTTGGCCCAACTATCATTCAGCAATAGGTTGCAAAGTTTCCATGACTATGTGTAAGGAGGAATGTTTCTGTTTGAATTGATTTCTATTTTTATCCCACTGTGGTCTGAGAAGATACAGGGTATAATTTTTATTTTTTAAATTTTTTTGAGACATGCTTTGTGCCCTAAGATGTAATCAATCTTAGAGATTGTTCCATGAGCTGATGAGAAGAATGTACATTCAGTAGTCTGGGGGTAAATATCTGTCGAGCCCATTTGTTCTAGAGAACATTTTTAAACCATTGTTTTGGACTTAAACACCATGTTTTGTATTTCCTGGAAAAAATTTTTTTATGTTGGGAAGCTCTGTTTGATATTTTTTTCAAAAATTACATTTCTGGGTTCAGCACCTGTAGCTCAGTGGCTAGGGCACCAGCTACATACACCGAAATTGGTGGCTTCAAATCCAGCCCTGGCCTACCAAACAACAATAACAACTGCAACAAAAACAGCCAGATATGTGGTGGGCGCCTGAAGTCTCAGCTACTTAGGAGGCTGAGATAAGAGAATTGCTTAAGACCAAGAGTTTGAAGTTGCTGTGAGCTGTGACACCAAAGCACTCTATGGAGGGTGACATAGTGAGACTCTGTCTCAAAAGAAAAAAAAAATTAAGTTTTTGGGCCAGGTGCAGTGGCTTATGCCTGTAATCCTAGCACTCTGGGAGGCCAAGGCAGGTGGATTGCCTGAGCTCACAGGTTTAAGACCAACCTGAGCCAGAGCGAGACCTCACCTCTAAAAATCGTGGGGCATTGTGGCAGGCACCTGTAGTCCCAGCTGCTGTGGAGGCTGAGGCAAGAGAATGGCTTGAACCCAGGAGTTAGAGGTTGCTATAAGCTATGATGCCACAGCACTCTACTGAGGGTGACAAAGTGAGACTCTGTCTCAAAAAAAAAGAAAAGAAAGCAAAGAAAAAAATTTAATTTCTTTTTCGTTTTCTTTTTTTTTTTTGAGACAGAGCCTCAAGCTGTCACCCTGGATAGAGTGGTTTCTGTGGCATCACAGCTCACAGAAACCTCCAATTCCTGAGCTCAAGCGAGTCTCTTGCCTCTGCCTCCCAAGTAGCTGGGACTACAAGCGGCCACCACAAGGCCCGGCCATTTTTTTTTTTTTTTTTTTTGATTGCAGACGTCATTGTTGTTTGACGGACCTGGGCTGGATTTGAACCCATCAGCTCAGGTGTACGTGGCTGGCGCCTTATCCCGTTGAGCCACAGGCACTGAGCCACTTTTTTAATTAATTTTTTTTTTCTTTTTTGGTGACAGTATTACATTGTGCCCTGGATAGAGTGCCATGATGTTATGGTAGTTCACAGTAATCCCAACTCCTGGGGCTTGAGCAATTCTCTTGCCTTGGCCTCGCAAGTAGCTGGGACTGTAGGCACCAGCACTGATGCCTGGCTAGTTTTCTATTTTCAGTAAAGACAGGGTCTTGCTCTTGCTCAGGCTGGTCTCAAACTCCTGAATTCAAGCATCTACCCACGTTGGCCTCACAAAGTGCTAGGATTACATATCCACCGCACCTGGCCAAAACTTCGATTTCTTTATTCATATCATCCTTGTTGTTATGAGTTCTTTATGTTGGGTTTCCATTTTCTCTTGTATTTCATTGAGCGTCCTTGCAATGAAGCTCTGTTTTTAAAATTCTTTATCAATCATTTCAATATTCTCATTTTGATTGGTTTACATTGGTACAGAGTTATTGTTTCTTTGGGGGTGTCCTTCCCCTCTAATTTTTCATGTATCTGGAGATCTCTCACTGATTTCTTCTCATCTGGAGAGCTTTTGTTTCTTATCTTTGAATCTTCTTTTGAAAACTTCAAATGTCCAGTTCAATCTCTGAGACAGGACGAGGTACTTGTAGGTGAGACTCAACTCTACCCCATAGGATTGAGTCAGTAGGTGATTGATATAAAGGGCATGCAAATTGACCTTCCTGTCAGTGGGTGCACTTGCTGGGAGAAACAGCTGCAGTATTTGTTTGGGGTTCTGTGACCAACTCCAGTTCCTCAGGAGAAGTACTTGATGACCCCACATGATGAGTTGGGCCCTGGAACTCCCGTGTCCTCTGCCACAGCAGAGGCAGGTGAGGGAGGGAAGCTGGGAGGGGCTGGGTTGCCTGAGCCTGCCCTCAGGCTCCAGCAAAAGAGGCAAGGTACCTATTAAAGCACAGGTCAAAGGTCTTCTCCCCACTTCTAGACAAAGCCACCAGGGAGGGGACCCAGTGTCCTCACCCGATCACAAATCTCCTCTGTTTACTCCCCAAGCAATGCAACTGAGGCTCAAGGGCATAAGATCTGGCCTATGGGCCTATCACTTAGTCCTCAAAAATTAATCCCTGACCTTGTCAGGGAGAAGTACACTCATCCTGACTTGCCCATGGGGTGCCCAAGCAGGTTTGATGTTCCTCTACCTCCTGGGGGGGGGGGCTTGCCCCACCCTGATGGAGTCACTGGGCAAGTGGCACCCAGGAGGGCCTGCAGGCGGGGAGGTCACAGTCTGAGCACCCATCAGTTTGCTACAGCAACCCCAGAGGAAAGACGGAGTCCCACTCTCTGTGAAGGCCAAGTTGTGGAGGACACACCAACAGAGAGAATAAGCAGTTCCTGTGATCCCTGGCCCAACAGTCTCTTCACAGCCACCAGGAGGGCAGAGGAAGGAGAGAAGAAGTCTGAATGGGAGAAAGCCAGCCCTTTGGTCATCTCCGACCTCTACCCAGAAGGCAGCCCAACCAGAGGGTACAGGTTCTGAGACACACCAACCCCTTGCGGCTTCCACAGTCTCAGTTAGAGTTGGGAAATGTTTGTGTGGGAATGAGTGAAGTGAACACCAAAGGGCTGAAACCCGGAGGGAGGACAAACACGGATGGTGGCAAAGAAGCATAATGCTGCCTGCTGTCTGAGCTCGGGTCTGCAGGGTTGGAAAGTGAGCCTGAGGGAGGTTGCTGGCAGTCTGGTAATTTGTCCGCAAGAAGCCCCTGGTTAACTGGCAGCACTGGCTTTGGGGCTTGTGAGGGTAGAATACCCTCCAGCAGTTCAGGAGCCCAATGACTACCAGAGCCGTGGAGAAGAGAAAAGTAAACCACTCCACCCACCCTTCTCACTGGGGCCCAAACCTGGGGGCCGGGGTCGACCTCTGCCCATATCCTGATTTTATGTGTTCCGCTCTGCAGCTTCTTCCAGTGGAAATCTCTGGTAGGTTCTGGCACTTTTCTCATAGACTTACACCCGATCTACATTTGTTTGTTTGTTTTTTCTTTTTCATCTAAAGCTTTTCCTTCTTTCTGAGACAATCTGGCAGCTGGTGTCTCTGATTCGTCATCTTAATCCCAATCTGTGCCAGGTAAGATTTGAGCATTAAAGAGGGGTAAAATTTGGCTCCCTACTCAGAAGGTGGACTACAGGATACAAGGATAGTTATGAGCAGCCTCTATAAACTGGCTGAAACTGGGTTGAGGTTGTAATTGCTTTTCAGAAAAGAATGTTTGTAAAGCTTGTCCTCTGTGCAAGCAGAATTGCAGTAGTCTGGGTTGTAAATCAGAGTTAGCAAGGGTCTGATAATTTGTCTTATTGTAGGAAGACCAGGCCCAATGGAGAAAAAGAACACCTGAACACCTGTGCTTAAAAGAAAAAGGGCTTTATTTCAGCCGGTGGAGCCACAGCAGATTAGAGTCCAAAAATGGCCATGCTGGCTCCGCGCCTGTGGCTCAAGCGGCTAAGGCGCCAGCCTCATACACCTGAGCTGGCAGGTTCAAATCCAGCCCAGGCCTGCCAATCAACAATGGAGCCGGGTGTTGTGGCAGGCACCTGTAATCCCAGCTACTTGGGAGGCGGAGGCAGGAGAATCTCTTGAGCCCAGGAGTTCAAGGTTGCTGTGAGCTGTGGTGCTACAGCACTCTACCCAGGGTGACAGCGGGAGGCTCTGTTTCAAAAAAAAAAAATGGCCATGCTCCCCAACTGGCTCTGTCTTTTCCATTTTATCTCCAGCCAAGAGTTCCCTGTCCATGGGTACCCTTCTCATCGGTCATTTTGAATGGACCTTAAGAAGGCGGCTCAGGCTTTTACAGAAGTGGAAGCAAGCATTAGTTTAAAGGTCTCAGGAAGTTAAGTTTCTACAAATTCCTAAGAACTGAGTCCCCATGGGGACAACTTTCCACGAGTGTCCTTGGGCTCCTGTGAGAAGACTTTTGGGTTTTTTTAGACCTTATTTTTTTCTTCAGGGTAGCCTCTCTCAGCCTGACAGCTCCTATTATTATAGAGTTTAACAAGAGTGTGCTTTGTGGGCGGTGCCTGTGGCTCAGTGAGTAGGGCTCCAGCCCCATATACCGAAGGTGGTAGATTCAAACCCGGCCCTGGCAAAACTGCAACAACAAAAAATAGCCAGATGTTGTGGTGGCACCTGTAGTCCCATCTTCTCGGGAGGCTGAGGCAAGAGAATTGCCTAAGCCCAGGAGCTAGAGCTTGCTGTGAGCTATGACACCACAGCACTCTACCAAGGGCAAAAATGTGAGACTCTGTCTCTAAAAACAACAATAACAACAACAAAAAAAAACATGTGCTTTGTCTTACAGCCATAGGAATTTAGAAATTTGCCATGCTGGCTTGGCACCTGTGGCTCAAGCAGCTAAGGCACCAGCCACATACACCTGAGCTGGTGGGTTCAAATCCAACCCGGGCCCGCCAAACAACAATAACGGCTGCAACCAAAAAATAGCCAGGTGTTGTGGTGGGTGCCTGTAGTCCCAGCTACTTGGGAGGCTGAGGCAGGAGAATCTCTTGAGCCCAGGAGTTGGAGCTGTGAGCTGTGATGCCACAGCACTCTTCCCAGGGCTACAGCTTGAGGCCCTGTCTCAAAAAAAAAAAAGAAAAGAAATTTGCCATGCTAGCCAGACCCCGAATCCTGGACCTGTAGGTAACTTTTATTTCCTTAACTTTAGAGTCCATCTTAGCAGATAAAGGAACATCTGTTTTGGCTGATTAGATCACACTTCTTTAACTTTCTGCTGGACGTGGAAAACTTGAACTTCCTACATCCTCAGGTTGCCTAAGGAACAAAGAAGATTATATGTGCAACACACCTAGTATACAGAAGCAGTTCAGCTATTGCTAACTTCCCTTCTCCCATCCCATATCTTTTTAACAGCAGTGTTAGTTGTTAATAGTCTTTCTCCCATGAATCTATTATTTTGACTGGATTTGTAAAGCAAGATTATAAGAGGAAGAGAAAAGCAGATTTGACCATCTCTGTAAACTTAATCTGGAACCAAAGACACACCCATTCATCTCTTTTTAACAAGACCTTCCCTTTCTCCTCTGAAAAGCAAATGTACTGTAATGAGTGGTTTTAAGTAACCAGATCATTAACTGGATTTTCTCAATTTCTCAGCAGAAAAACAAGAGACTGCCTTTTCACAATCATTTTCTCCCAATCCAAGAAAAAACAAAATTCACTCTTTACTAAAGTAGTAAAAAGTTTTGTTTAAAGGGCCATAAGTTCAATAAACTTATTGGCCAAGAGGTTGACCTTTAATGAAATCTATTTATTTCCTCCATAGCTTTCCGCTCTCTAAAGAGGGACCATAACTCTATCCCAGCAGAATTTGTTTTTTTTCTTTCTTTCCCTTTCCTTCTCTCTCTCCCTCCCTCCCTTGCTTCCTATTTTCCATCCTTTTTTTTGAGACAGAGCCTCAGGCTGTCACCGTGGATAGAGTGTTGTGGCATCACAGCTCACAGCAACCTCCAGCTCGTGGGCTCAAGCAATTCTCCTGGCTCTGCCTCCCAAGTAGCTGGGACTACAGATGCCTGCCACAATGCCTGGTTATTTTTTGTGGGGGGTTGCAGACGTCATTGTTGTTTGGTGGGCCCGGGCTGGATTCGAACCCACCAGCTCAGGTGTATGTGGCTGGCGCCTTAGCCGCTTGAGCCACAGGTGCCAAGCCCATCCTTCATTTTTGAAACAGGTCTCACTCTGTTACCAAGGCTAGAGTAAATACAGTATCCTGGTCATCATTCACTGTAACCTTGAATGCCTAGGCTCAAGTGATCTTTCTGCCCCAATGTCCCAAATAATTAGGACTACAATGTGTGCCACCAAGCCCAGTTTACTTTTATAATTTTTCGCTATGTTTCTTGGTCTGGTCTCAAACTCTTGGCCTCGAGCCATTCTCCTAACTCAATCTCCCAAAGTGCTGGGATTACAGGTATGAGCCAATGGATCTGGCCCCAGCTGAATACTTTCTTAATAAAAATTCTATTCATATCTTGATCATCCAAGAGTAACCATGTTTCTACAACAAACCCCTTCTATTTCCCCAAGTCATGAAAGACTCTAATGTTAGAGTTTGGCTATAATGCCACAGGTGATTGTAGGAGTGTACTGAGAACTCCTAAGATTAGAAAAGGGAGGTGAATAATGATGCAGTCTTCTCTAGGTCACTTCAAGGATTTTTGAACATATGTAGAAAAATCCTTAGGATGTGCAAAGTGCCCTGAGAATAGAGTTTGGAAAGTAAATCTATCTGTAACTCATAAAGGCATCCTTCTTCACCTCCTTCTGCCCGCAACTGTCTGTGCGTCGAGCATAAAGTTTCATCTCACAGTGCTCCTCCAGGGGAATCTGGCCAGCCAGCACCTTGCTGGAAATAGCAGTGGCCTAGACTTCAGGCTTCAGATTGGAATTACAGTTGTGCAAATGGGATGCGATCAGAAGGTCAGACAACAAGATGGAAACAAGTAAAGACCAGAGTCTGAGTGTTGAGGTTGTCAAGAGTTGTATTTAGTCTGGATTCTAGAGTCTAGGTCTCAGGCCAACACCCTTGTAAGGGTGGCTTAAACAGTGTTCTCAGTATTGATCAATTGCCAAAACAAAGGGACACAAAACCCAAATCAAATTACTAATCAAGAGGTGACTAGGCAAAGACAAAGTCCTTGACAAAGGAGTTCTCAGCTTGGCTCTGTATGTGCACCCCTGGGCTGTGAGGATCATGAATGAGCAGTGTGACTGATGCTCTAGGATGCTCCAGGACAATGTCTCTCGCCCTTGGCCTGAAATTGGAATTTTTATTCCCCATGATCCCTTTGGACAAACTCCATATGAGTCCTTTATTGTCTTTGTAACTTCCTTTGCAGCACAGCTGTATAACATCTGGATAACTTCTCTGTCCTATTTCTCTGTTGGTTTTCACTTTTAAAGAGCTCCGTGCTATTCGTCTGTCAAATTAATTTCATCCCCAATGGTGGATTTCCTTCTGACATTTACTTATGAGGATGAAAGGAGATAACGCATGTGAAAGCCTGTTGTTAAAGATGTACGTGATTATACCAATGTTACTATCTCCTTGTTCACCTGTTGCCCATCCTAGGCAGTCATGTCACTTACATTATGGAGAATGAGAGAAGTTAAATACTATTCTTAGGCCAAACATCCATGAGAAATTGGGTTCCTCAGAAAAACTAACCAGGTCAGCTGAGAGAGGCTACATAATTCGTGAGACCTAGGGTAAAAATGATTAAGAATTTCAAGATGGTGGCTCAGCGCCTGTGGCTCAATGGGCTAAGGCGCCAGCCACGTACACCTGAGCTGGCGGGTTCGAATCCTGCCCGGGCCGGTCAAAAAACAATGACGGCTGCAACCAAAAAATGGCCAGCCGTCGTGACGGGCGCCTGTAGTCCCAGCTACTTGGGAGGCAAGGCAGGAGACTCACTTGAGCCCAGGAATTGGAGGTTGCTATGAGCTGTGATGCCATGGCACTCTACCCAGGGTGACAGCTTGAGGCTCTGTCGCAAAAAAAAAAAAAAGACTTTCAAGATGGCAGAGGCAGTGCACGAGGTCCTTCCAAGCCTGAGGATTTGTGCAGTCCCTTGCCCAGATGGCACACCCACAATGCTGACCCTGTTGTCAGTATGTTCAGACCACCGAGAAGCTTGCAAAATTCATCCACTAATGTGGATACTATTACTTCCAAGTGGGTCAAAGAATTTAGATACCAAATGTAGTGGCTTTGAGAGAAAGAGAACTCTTTAAAATATATAAAATGTGAAGCCGGGTGCAATGGCTCATGCCTGTAATTCTAGCACTCTGGGAGGCCGAGGCAGTTGGATCACTTAAGCTCAGGAGTTCAAGACCTGCCTGAGCAAAAGCGAGACCCCATCTCTACTAAAAATAGAAAAACTGAGGCAAAAGGATTGTTTGAGCCCTAAGAATTGGAGGCTGCTGTGAGCTATGATGCCACACCCAGGGTGACAGCTTGAGACTCTGTCTCAAAAAAAAAAAAAAAAGAAATGTACAAAATGTATATATAGGGAAAATATTGGAGAAAATAGTTGATATAATCAAGGAACAATTTCTTTTCAAATATATTCTTTTTTTTTTTAATATATTCTTATATATTCTTAATTAAAAGAGAGATGACTGCCAGGCACAATTGCTTAGGCCCATAATCCTGGCATTCTGGGAGGCCCAGGCAGGAGGATTACTTGAGCTCAGAAGTTTGAGACCAGCCTAAGCAAAAGTGAGACTTCATCTCTATTAAAAATAGAAAAAATTATCCAGGCATGGTGGTGGGCACCTATAGTCCCAGGTACTAGGGAGGCTGAGGGAGGAGAATTGCTTGAGCTCAAGAGTTTGAGGTTACAGTGAGCTATAATGTCACCACTACGCTCTAGCCTGGGTCACAGAGTGAGACCTGTCTCAAAAACCAAACAAAAACAAAAAAAAGAGAGCTAATCTTCAAGTCCAGGATACCTTCGTTTTCATTTTTGCCTTATGTGATACTGGCCAAGTCGTTCGAGATAACATACCTGGGCTGTGCTGTGTGTTATAAACTCATAAATGTACACAATAAGTGCATAAACTTGCCCTTGCTATAGGTAGTTCTTCACTCTTTCGAAGAGACACAGACACATTCTGCCACTGGGCCTCACTACCTACAGCTCCATCCTCCTTCCAAGGTAGTGAGTGGTGAGGGCTTTACATTGTCCCAAATCAGTCTTTTTTCTTCTTCTTTTCACTCCCTCTAGTACTCACTCCCTCTGTGCTAAAAAACAAAAACAAAGGCTCAGCACCTGTGGCTCAAGTGGCTAAGGCGCCAGCCGCATACACCTGAGCTGACAGGTTCGAATCCAGCCCAGGCCGGCCAAACAACAATGGCTGCAACCAAAAAAAAAGCCAGGCATTGTGGCGGGTGCCTGTAGTCCCAGCTACTTGGGAGGCAGAGGCAGGAGAATCACGTGAGCCTGGGAGTTGGAGGTTGCTGTGAGCTGTGATGCCACAGCACTTTATCCAGGGTGACAGCTTAAGGCTCTGTCTCAAACAAAAAAAAAATAACAATTCTATGAAAGTATATTTAAGATAAAACAAAACAAAACCTCCCTGTCAACTGAGCAATTTTACCCATAACCTGCTTGGAATTCTTTGCCATGGAAGAGCAGGGGGTGGAGGAAGAGTTGGGTGCCCTCACCCAGCCTCGCCCTACTGGGTTGTGACATCAGAGCTCCGTTTACCTGAGGGATTAGGAATGTGAGAGGGAGGAAGGCGACCACAGGGGTGATTCAGGAGAACATGCCACATCACTGCTTTTTTGGTTTTGTTTTGTTTTTTTTCCTGTCTTGCCAGCTGTTCCAAGCAGTAAAGAAAGAAAAAAAAATCCATAAGGTTCTTTTCTGTCATTTGGAGCCATCTGTTTCCTTTCTCATTCCTTCCCTGGAAACTTTTTTCAATAAACAACATGAAAAAGACACCAGAGGATATCCAGGAGAGCAAATTCATCTTTCCTCACATGTGGACTTTTGGAAACCTTTGACATTTATAGAAAAGTCTCGTATGCTGCTCTTCTTTCCTCCATTTCTCAACGGGACTAAAACAGATGAAGGGATTAGAAGCTCCCTTCTTTATTGGTTCTGGCTGCGGGAAATCGAGTTCTTCATTGCTTGCAACAAAATACACTCAATACATATTTCCTAGAGACCTAAAATGTGCCAGGCACCACGTGGGGGAGATGGAGATAAAATCAAATCAATTGAAATTCCTCTGGGAGACTGTACGTTCCTCAAGGTCAGGGATATTATCTCATTCCCCTCTGTGTCTCTAAGCGCATTGCAGAGTGTCCACACACAATACTTGTTCCATAAACATTAGTGGAGAAATCATATTTTCTCACAAAAATCATTTTCTTCAACTGAACAAAAGTGGACTCTGTATATAATCTAGGGAAGAATTTGCTGTGGCTGTGAAGTTGCAATGTTATCTTTG